>APFE030351536.1:316077-330251 GCA_000404065.3 Pinus taeda
GCAAGCTGAGTTGGGCAGCAAAGGTGGCATCCTGAATGTCGGGTATGATATACCCGATAGCATCTGTGAGGCATTTTAGGGCGGCTCTCCGGCTGTGTGGCTTCACTAAGAAGAACCAATAGGCATCCCATGTCAAGCTGTTGATCCCCGCAATTAACCTTCCATTTTTCTCCAGCTCTGGGTAGCATGAATGCTCCAACATCTTTGTTGTTGTTAACTGGCCTAGAGTACATTGGGAAATCATATTAGACAAGTAAAGAGTATTATTTACCAATTCAACCAAATTGCTAGTGGTTGCCTTGCATCTAAAAATTGCTCTTTCTGCCTTCATTAACTGTGATTGCCATTCTGTGAATAATATTTCCTTGTGTGATTCCAGAATTCTTGGTAAGTTAGCTGCCTGGCCCTGATTGGAATCTTACCATTCCAGAAAATTTGTCAATGTTTCTTCGGCCTGATCCAAATATGTCCTTGTTTTTTCCACTTTTTTGCTTATGGATGCCACTAAGTCGCACAGTGGTTCTGCCTGGGTGATTTGCTGACATAAGAGCTTCATTTGATTTATCAACCCTTTATTTAATTGAAACGCCTCTGCTTTAAACTCATCTACCTGCGGGAGCTTTTACATTTGCTCAATTTGAGCTGATAATTAAGCGATTTGCTCATCTTTGGATTTTAGCATCTCTTCAGTTGATGCTTTTAGTTGCGCCAATGCTGCCGATAGCTCCTTTTTCTTTTGGATTGCGCTATCGTCAATCCTCTGTTTTTCCTCCTGCAATTGTTTAGTCAGCTGATTGTTATTTTGGTACTGTACTAGCAATTGTTGTTCTGCCTGCTCTGCCTTCTGCTGCGTTTCTGATACTTGTGCTTGTAGAGAAACGATGTCTTGATCTTTTGCTTTTAATAGACTACTCACCTCTAATGCTTTATCTATTGTCGCCGCCGAATAAGCTCCAGCGTATTGCGACAGCTTTGTCAAGTCATCGGAGGGGTCAAATTCTTCTTTCCATACCACGTTGCCCGTGACTCTTAGTTCAGGGAAAAGAGAAGGTTGATTAGTCCTTCTCCTCTTCCTCTGACGTTTCACTACAGCTTTATGCTTAGGGCTATAGAAGACATCCGAGGGAGGAATCTCTTCTATCTGCAAAATGATTTCGCCCGATGGATCCTTAGGAATTATCTCCGCTTCCTTTAATTTGGGTGGGTCGTTGGTTTCGCCCGAAACCTGCTTTGATGTTGCTTCCTGTGTGTCGCCCTCTTTTGAAACCTCATCATCTTTAGAGCATTCTAGATTGCCGATGATTGAATTAAATTGCTGCCATTCCTGGAGCAATTTCGGATCAATCTGTGTATCTTCATTAACTTTTGAACTGCTCTGTTCTTGCGTTTTCACATGGGTTTCTTCTTGTCTCTGGTCATGCACTTCCTCCTGCTGCTTTGATGTAATAGGAGGTTCTTTATCACGTTGCTGCTCAGGCTCGCTTGATTCTGTTGTTGGAGTAGTCGCCAACAGGTCTAGAGGCAGAGTTTGCAACCTCTTCTCTCTAAGTCTGTTAAATTCGACTAGTCCTTCATCGTTGTATTCACGTAAGGCGAGCGATTTAACTTGATATAGCGACTCGGCCGATGCGAACAAGGCGTCAAATCTATCTTCTTCGTGTTCGAACTTGGCCAATTTGGCTTGGTCGAGTGCATTGTAGGCGACCTTTTTCGGATCGAATCGCCTGCTCGGTAGAGTTTCCAGGGTCAGTGCATTTATTTTCTCAGCTTCTTTCTCTGCATGTTTGAGATCATGCAGAGTGTAGATACGAATTCTCAAAGGAAAAGAAGGCCAGACGTGCTTCTTAGCTTTCTTCAGAGTCTGTGTAACCCCATTGGCGTTGATCTGATAAGTGATTTCCCTGGCAAGTAGTTTATCAGGGATGTATAGAGGAAGAACATGGGGCTTGGCTTGACTGCCAAAAAATCTGATATAGGTGAACTTTTCTTCCCCAAACCAACTCCCTATGACAGTTAAATCCACCCTCGCTTGGTAAGAAATCTTAGGGGAAGGCTTATTGAAAATGGAATAATGAATAGGCAACATGAAACCGTTGCAGATTTGATACAAATGGTGTTTGTAGTTGGTCCTCCACAACTTTTGATGGTATATGTGGACGGGTGCGGGGTCTTGTGACGTCCACCTCCATCCGAGCACAGGAAATTCGGAATTAAAACACAAAACATCTAATACATAGGCACTGTAGTAAAATGGGGAAATGAACCTCTCAGTGACGCGAGAGTTGAATCTGAAATTAAGAATTGCAGTCGCTAACTTATCGGATAGTATATCCGCCCAATCCATTATTTTGCCACTACATGCCGCCTCCATTAAGGGGCAATAAGGAGAGCATAGAGAATCGACCGAGTACTTACCCGAAGATTCGTGCTTGTGCTTTGCTGGATTTTGTCTCCAACCTCGAATGGGTTCGGACTCAGTCTCATTTTCAGCTCGGAATTTCTCCAAGAATGTCGTGTTATACTTCTTCTGCTCTGCCGGAAAATGATACATTTGCCTTAGATCCTCGGCTTGAAAAGAACCGAAAATTCTCCCATTTGTGGTGGTGAAAGTTCTATCGGTAATTGGGATTTCTTGAATCGCCCATCTTACCATATCTGTATATGGGAGGATTTGCTCCCGGGCCGCTATTTGATGAAGAAAGAGTTGGCCAAGTCTTTCAGATTAGCTTCTGATTTGCTAGTGTTGTCGCATGAGACTTGTATTCCCGTCACCCTCGGCTCTTCGGCTTCTATCAGATTATATGTGCCCTGCCAAGTAGCTCTGGTAAGTCCCAGGCATGTATTGTCCGATATGAGCCCTTTCTTTTTATTGCCTGGATCAACAGCAGGTTGCCCTGCAGCCGGCGAAGCGGAAGGCATTGTGGTCTTCTTGGACTTCTTCTCCATTTTGCTCAAATCTGTTTCTGCGGGAGAATTCTGCAGAGAGAGAATTATAAGCATAATACAAGGAATAATAACATAAATCCAATAGACTGAGATATATATATATATTTTGATAAATTCATGGCAAACGATTGACTTAAGGTGGCTTCGAATCAAATCTGTAAACAGATCACAGGCTTGTTGTTTTATTAAATGGCCGTTAAGGCCTGTCAATCAATACCAGTCAATTCGATTAATGGGCGAATGATTTATTTGAAGCGTGGCTTGGGCGTTTTGGCGGTTGAGCGCGGAAGAGTGGCTTTTCGAAAGATAGTGCCTTAATTACGAATAAATCGTATTAAACCGCTTTTAAGATTTTCTTAGAAAACTGAGCTTTTTCCTTTATCGCAATCGGGCGTCGGGGAAAATCATATATCATTCTTTTGGTTCCATTTGGAATCCCCGATCGCCGATAGTGATATCGCATCGCGTCGGGTGTGGCAAGTAGGGCAGTTAAAAGGTGTGTAGAGTCGATAGCCGATTGCCGATATCGCATCGCATCGGAGCAAGGGGGCTTTAATTGCGTTCATTCATTTATTGTCGATACCCGATAGCGATTTCGCATCGGAGCAAACCAATATGTCCTTAAGTTGTGTTTCCTTTGTCATTGTGATATGAAATCTTGCGATCGCTTTATCGCAATGACAAAAGATTAATCGTTTTTCGTTAAGGCTTTTGATTGGTTTATTGAAAAGGATTTTTGGTAATGTTTCATCTTATCTCTTCGGGCCTTTTAGAATAGAACTAAATTGATACCAATTAAAAACAAAATTAAAAAGGGACCCATTTCATATTATGGTTTTGGGATAATATTGATATGAAATGGGGGGGTTGTTGTAGGGCACAACAGGAACGTAAAAAGGGAAAATGGTGAGTTGTTGTCTGATTTTAATAAGAGGTTTAACTGCATGTACAGCAAGATACCATCTAAAGTAAAACCCACTACTACCTTTGCTAAACTCACCTATGCTAGTGATTTTGATTCTGACTTCTTCCTACTGTTGAGGGAGATGCGATGTGCTACTTTGGCTAACATGCAGGATGTAGCCTTGGAAGTGGAATCAAAAATCATGGCCGCAAAGAAGCTCAAGGGAAATGTTGATAAAAGAAGACAGAGGGGTGAGTCTTCATCATCCTCTGATCCTAAGATAGATAAAATGACCAAAATGATCAAGTCATTAGCCTCTAAAATTTCCAAATTAAAGGTTGAGCAGCACCCTTGGAAAGGGAGAGTTCCTAATACCTTTGCTCCTAGAAAACCAAATCCAAATCCATATAGAAGAACTAATGAGCAGTTGAAGATTTTGCAAAGAAGCAAAGATGCCAATGAAGACCAAAGGGTGAAGGCCCCTTTTCAAAATGTAGTCATGGAAGAAGAGCAGTTTGAAGAAGATGATGAGATCCATTTTCCAGAAGACAGAGGTAATGCTTCCTTTTTTACCTTAGCTACCTATGAAAAGTCATTATTCAATGACCAGATCAGCCAAGAATGGGATGGTAACATTGTTCTGCAAACTGAAGATCAGCAAAGATATAATCTGAGGTCGAAGATGAATAATGCCAACGAAGCTCCTATTCAAAGAGTTGATGTCCCTGCAATATAGAAAGCTAATAAGAGAAATAAATTGGCAGTTGATCCCATCATCCTCAAAGCTCCAGCTCATGAGGTAAGAGGCCTTGACAAGTATCCTTCTCCTTTCAGTTTTCAATCAGAAATTCAGAAGCTAAGAATACCTATGCCTCTAATTGAACTAGTGAAGAATGAGTCCTTCAAAATATCCATCCTTGAAGCCCTTGAGCCTAAATCCATCCAAGCCTCCACTAACTATGTAAATCTGCAAGATGACAAGCCAACTGTTATCGTCATCCCAATGATTGAAAATTGTGAAGACAACTCCCCATCATTCTATGTCTCTTTGACTATTCATGAACAAATCCTTCACAATTGCCTTTTGGACACTGGAGCCAGCAATAATCTAATGCCCAAGGTTGTCATGGATGAGTTGGGTCTTGACATCACCAAGCCTTATCATGACCTATTTTCTTTTGACTCTAGAAAAGTGAAATGTCTGGGATTAATCAAGGACCTAGCCATCACTTTGTCTTAGTTGCCCATGAAAAGCATGATGATGGATATTGTGGTAGCAGATGTACCCCCCAAGTTTGGCATGTTACTTTCTAGAGGCTGGATCAAGAGATTAGGTGGATCATTACAAAATGATCTGTCCTATGCAATTGTCCTAGTTTTTGGAGGTGAGAGCAGGAGATTATACAGAGAAGCTCAGTTGGCTTATATCATCAGCGATGAAAGGAATCCCACTAATCATCCCATCTATGCTATTGACACTGGTTTTGGAGCATGTATTCTTCATATTGAAGAATCCTAGTTGGCCTCCACATAGCTTAAAAAACCAGTTTTCCAGATCGTTGAGGAAGAAGGCCCACAAATTTGGGACATGTTCTTTTATGGGGTTTACTCTAAGGAAGCTGTAGGGGCAGGTGTAGTCCTTGTGTCCCCCACATAGGAATACATTCATTTATCTTTCAAATTAACCTTTCAGGTCACAAATAACATAGCAGAATATGAAGCTTTGATTTTGGGCTTAAGCGCTGCTAAAGAAATGGGTATCAAAGGCCTGAAAGTGTTTGGAGATGTAGACCTCATCATTCAGTAGGTCAATAAAACATTCTGAGCAAAGCATCCAAGGCTGAAAGCATACAGATATGAGGTATGGAGGCTCAAGGATTCTTTTAGTAATTTCACCATTTCTTATATTCTGAGAACGAAGAACCAGCTTGCCAACTCCCTTGCAATGTCTGCTAGCAAGTTTATTTCTCCTTTCCCTCCTAAATTGACATATGAAGTTCAGGTAAAATATAGATTGTCTCTTCCTGACAATGTCAAATACTGGAGAGTTTTCGAAGATGATGAGGAAATTAACAGGTTTTTACAAGTCGTTGATGAATTTTTTGAAACGCACATCGACCAAGAAAATGAAACCATGGAAGAATGCAGTCAGTCCAAGCTAAAGGACGAGATCAACAGAGGAAGCATTGTCTGGTTGCCTAGTAATCATATACCAAAAGTATTGGTGCCTCTAGATAAGTTGTTTGATCATAACAATGTGCCTTATAAGCCCGCCAAAATAGAAAATGAGTCTGCTATTCGTAAACACAATATAGGGAGCCCAACCCATCTGAAATACATCAATCTATCCACTCATTTGTCTTCTACCCAAAATTCCGAGTATTGCACCCTCATGAAGCAATTTGCTAATATTTTTTCCTAGGAATACAGTGATCTTAAAACCTATGAAACAAACATCATTCATCATAAGATTCCACTAGAAAAGAACACCACCCCTTTTAAGCAGAAATTAAGACCTATTAACCCTCTCTTATTGCCTTTGATTGAGAAATAAATCAACAATTTGTTGGATGCCAAAATCATAGCTCCCCTAAGGTATTCAAAATGGATAGCTAACCTTGTGGTAGTAAGAAAGAAAAATGGAGAAATCAGGCTTTGTGTTGACTTCAGAAATTTGAACAAGTGCTCTAAAAAAGATAACTGCCCCCTGCCTAAGATGGAACATTTGCTGCAAAGAGTTTTAGGGGCTAGAGTCATGTCTTTCTTAGATGGATATTTAGGTTACAATCAGGTTGTTGTACACCCAAAATATCAGGAAAAGACTGCCTTCACTACTCCTTGGGGCACTTTCATGTACTCCAAGATGCCTTTCGGACTGATGAATGTTGGGGCTACTTTTCAGAGGGCCATGGACATAGCCTTTGTGGGAGAGAAGGACAAGTTTGTCCTTATTATATTGATGACTTATCAGTCTTCTCCAGTAGCCACAAAGACCATTTACGGCATTTAAAGAATGTCTTTCTAAAGTGCATATAGTTTGGAATTTTGGTTAACCCAAAGAATCACAGTTTGCTCTAGAAGAAGGCAAGCTTTTGGGACATATTGTTTCTGCTGAACGTGTGAAGATTGATCCAGCAAGAGCTTAAGCAATTCAGACATTGTCTATCCCAAGGTCAAAAAGGGACATTCAATCCTTCCTGAGTAAGATTAACTTTGTAAGGAAGTTCATTCCAAAATTTGTAGAGCTAGTAACGCACATCACTTCCATGCTGAAGAAAGGATCAGAAATAAAATGGGTAGATGCTTCAAGAAGCTCTTTTAAAGCCATCAAGCAAGCTATCATGGAAGCTCCTACTCTAATCAGCCCATATTACACTAAGGAGTTTTGTATCTTCTCTTTTGCCTCTTATGATACACTTGCAGCAGTTCTGTTGCATAAAAATGATGAAGGCATAGAGCACCCCATGGCCTTTTTCAACAAAAATCTAAGGGATGCTGAACTAAGGTATTATATTATTGAAAAACAAGCTTATGCTCTCATAAAATATTTGAAGGCATTCAGAATTTATATTCTGCATTCCAAAGTGGTTGCATATGTACCTTCAACCTCAGTGAAAGATGTCTTAACTCAGTCAGATATTGATGGAAAGAGAGCTAAATGGATTACAAAAATCATAGATTTTAACATAGAGGTGAAGCCCACAAGGCTTGTCAAAGGGCAGGGCTTGCCTAAACTTATGGCTGGAGAAAATTGTAGCTTGTTAGACATAAATTCCATGGGTCTAAATTCAGATGATAAGCAAACAGAGGGAGCAATAGAAGAACAAAAGCAAAATCAGTCTCTGGCTGAAAATATAGCCACCTGTGAATGGTATTCCAGCATAGTTCATTTTTTGCAAAAGCTAGAAGTCCCTCCAAGGCTTAGCTCAAGTCAAGCTTGGGCCATTAAACTCAGATCAGCTAAATTCTACATTAATAAAAATATTCTTTATTGGAAAGACCCATGAGGAATCCTCTTGAGATATCTAGATAAAGAACAATATGTGGAAGTCATACACCAGTTCATTCTAGCATCTGTGGAAGGCATCATTATTGGAAGACCACAACCCACAAAATCCTGAGGGTTCGGTATTATTTGCCTACTATGTTCTATGATGTGTTTTCTTTTGTGAAATCTTGTGACAAGTGTGAGAGATTTGTAGGCAGATAGCAGCTAAAATCTCTGCCCTTGAAGCCAGTACATGTCAATGGTCCCTTCCAGTAGTGGGGCTTGGACTTTATAGGTGCGATAAACCCACATTCCAGTGCCCAACACAAATGGATCTTAGTATCCATTGATTATTTCACCAAGTGGATTGATGCTATACCCACTAGGAATGCCAATCACCAAGTTGTCATAAAGTTCTTGAATGAGAATATTTTCACTAGATTTGGTTGCCCAACCAAACTAGTCATGGGTAATGCAGCAGCTTTCAAGGCAAAAGAATTGGCGGACATGACTGAATCCATGGGCATTCAACTGGTGCATTCTACCTCATATTATCCTCAAGGAAATGACCTAGCAAAATCATCTAACAAGAGTCTGGTAAGGATAATCAAAAAAATGTTAGAGGACAACAAAAAGAGTTGGGATTCCAAGTTGAAGTTTGCACTATGGGTTGATAGAGTTACCATCAAAAATTCCATAGGGAGTTCTCCATTTAAACTAGTTTATGGCATTGATGTTGTTTTCCCTATCCAGCTAATTCTCCATTTGAATCTGATCTGAAAATAGTTGAAAATAATACCAATATACCGAATAACTATAAATAATCACCAAAAATAACAAGATCTGAATATAGAAAATGCTTCTCTTTATTGATCAAACCCTTAATGTAGGGCAACACCATACATTTACTCCTTAACGAAGGAGAACACTCCACAAGCCATATGCATGTTCATACAATAATCCTTGACCTCTCTCAATGTAGATTCTTTAGCCTCTATATAGGCCTCATACATACAATACCATGGGTCATTACCATGGTTCCCTCAATACCATCTATCTAATACCATGGGCTTACTACATTATTGCTAACTACTTGTGGTCCCTTACATCATACGGGATAAACACCTTATTTATTACTATTGCCCATCCATTATTACATTATTCCATTGGGTGCCTCCCATTGTACCCCATATTATCCCCCCTAGGTATACTACATTCCACCACCCTTAACATGTTTCGTCCCCAAAACATGGGAAGAACAAAAATAATAAGATCTACTCAAAATATTAGTCCACTGGTACCATGCACGTGCATATAGCCATCCAAGAGAAAGGTGAACCCTCGATCCAGCTGGTGCCTCGCTCGCTTGAGATGGAAGTTGATCGTGGCGGATCTTTTGTGTTGATGTATAGTAGGTGGATCGATGCTCCTTTCTATCTATCATGTTGGGGTTGTTGTCCTTGTGGCTAATTCATTGCCATCTTATTGGTTGTTTTCCTGCGGGGTGATGCGGGTGGTGATATGCTGAAGTTTTAACCAAAAATGGAGCCTGAGTGGTATCTGGTACATGTTGTGGTGCCTGTTGTTGTTTCTTATCTTCCAATATTACTTCAACCACTGAGTCCTCATCTGATGTATCAGTCCATGTTACCTTTTCTGCTTCAACCTATGTTTGTGTTTGATTATCGATCATCAAAGGCTCATCATCTGATGTGTAAGTGTCATTATAGATTTGTGCTTCTACCTCCATAGTCTCTGCTTGGGTCTTAATGGAAATATCCTGCAATGTAATTTTCTTATTTTTATACCAGAGCTTCAGGAATTTCTTCTGCACATTAATATTGACAGTACCCACAGATTCCATCCAAGGATATCCTAAAAAAACATCCATGTTATCCATATCTGAAGTGTAAAAATCACAATGCAACACATACTTATCCATTGAAAGCTTCAAATCTTTATAAACTTGCACATCCTCATCATTAACCTGTGTGTTTTCAATGTGTTTTGTTGGCACTTGTAATTTTTTTGCCAAGTTGACATTTATGAGATTTTGCTTGCAACTCAGATTTATAGACACAATGATTTTCTCCTTCTGAATCAATCCATAAACCTGCAATAAGGATATACCTGTAGGAAATAACCCCACATGTTTCCCCTTATCTTGTTTTCTAGCCTGAGACCAGTTTTCCAAAAGGATTTTTTCAAATTCTTTATCCGAAAGTTCAGACAACTGCGTGTTGTAAATTTATTTCCACCATCTGTAAGCCTCATCTAGGAAACCAAGTGATAATAAAATTTTCCATTGTTTCCCATATGTGATCTTTTGATTCTGTATGAATTTTTCAATAGTAGGGCTATCATCTTTTCCTGTAAAAAATTCTCCACTTTTGCACAAGAAAGTGCTCCGATACCACTTGTTATGGATCTGATCTGAAAATATATGAAAATAATACCAATATACTGAATAACTGTAAATAATCACCAAAAATAACAAGATCTGAATATAGAAAATGCTTCTCTTTATTGATTAAATCCTTAAGGTAGGGCAAACCATACATTTACTCCTTAAGGAAGGAGAACACTCCACAAACCATATGCATGTTCATACAATAATCCTTGACATTTCTCAATGTGGAATCTCTAGCCTCTATATAGGCCTCATACATACAATACCATGGGTCATTACCATGGTTCCCTCAATACCATCTATCTAATACCATGGTCTTATTACATTATTGCTAACTACTTGTGGTCCCTTACATGATACGGGTTAACCATCTTATTTATTACTATTGCCCATCAATTATTACATTATTCCATTGGGTACCTCCCTTTGTACCCCATATTATCCCCCCAGGTATACTACACAAACACAAATGGATCTTAGTAGCCACTAATTATTTCACCAAGTGGATTGAGGCTATACCCACTAAGAATGCCAATCACCAAGTTGTCATAAAGTTCTTGAATGAGAATATTTTCACTAGATTTGGTTACCCAACCAAACTAGTCATGGGTAATGCAGCAGCTTTCAAGGAAAAAGAATTGGTGGACATGACTAAATCCATGGGCATTCAAGTGGTGCATTCTACCTCATATTATCCTCAAGGCAATGGCCTGGCAGAATCGTCTAACAAGATTCTGGTAAGGATAATCAAAAAACTGTTAGAGGACAACAAAAAGAGTTGGGATTCCAAGTTGAAGTTTTCACTATGGGCTGACAGAGTTACCATCAAAAATTCCATTGGGAATTCTCCATTTAAACTGATTTATGGCGTTGATGTTGTTTTCCCTATCTAGCTAATTCTCCATGTGGCTAAATTCTTGCAAGAAGAACAAGATGAAGAGAATCACATGGTAAGAAGAATGAATAACCTAGTTGAACTACAACAGATCAGAGAGCAGCTGGATGAGAAGTCAAAGGCTTATCAAAAGACAATCAAAGAAACCTTTGACAAGAAGGAAAAAGTGGACAATTTCCAAGTTCATGATTGGGTGCTTAAATGGGATGCATTTAAGGAAAAGAGAGGTAATCATGGCAAGTTTGACTCCTTATGGACAGGTCTATTTGTCATCACTCAAATTCAACAGAACAATACATTCATTCTGAACAGCCTGGAAGGAGGAGATACTTTTGGTAGCCCAGTAAATGGGTGGTTCTTGAAACTTTATTTCGTTTAAGGCTTTAAAGCCTTGTTATTGTAAATATGTTTTTTCTAGTTTTTTTTTTTCAAAATAGACTCCATGCCTAATGGAACACTAGGAGGCAGATTTGATTTTGTTTTTTCAGGAAAGACATTAATCTGTGATCCTTGAAACCTCACAGGGAGGATTTCATCCCCAAAAGGTGCCAGTGTTAGCCTCGCTAGAGAAAGCCCCAAAATTGGATCCATATATGCTCTTAAAGTCTCCAAATTTGCTTAAAATCATGCCAATGGATCCAAAAATGCTCTTGAAATCTTCACGATTTGCTCAAGATCATCCAAAGGTCAAAATCAACGTAGGAGGAGAGCCGTTGGAAGGGCGGAAATACACTATCAGGAGGCAAAAAATTCTTGAAAACCATGAAAAAACCAAAATCGTAGGCTTAAACATAGAAAGAACAACAACCGTTAAATCTAGCCGATCAATAGCCCAAATCTAAGAGGAAAATCACAATCGGCATTGCAAAGAGGACGACTTAAAGAAGGGGCACAAGAAACCACTGATCAACGATCTCTGATGATCAGATCGGCAAGTCACATCGGTAAAGGTATCGAAAATTTAAGAGAGGGCCCTCGGCATGAGCAACAAGTGATTGCGGTCAGATCGCATTGCTATATCACAGCAAAGTAGCGACAAGGGGCGGGGCCTATGCACAGGTATATGGGCGATGCGATAACCAGACCTGATGGTTATATACAGGATATTTGATAAAATTTCAGGTCTGCTGGTGGGCCGGTTTTAATGCATTTTCAATGTATTTCGTCATATAACGAAATACAAAGGGGAACTTGGCAGCGCCGATAGCAATGAAGCCTGGACCCTTTCAAGTCCGAGAAGTAAAATATATATTATTTGAGATCCACACAAAGTCCTATTTTAATGCATTTTTACGTGTTTTTGTTATATAATGAAATACAAAGGGAACATAGGGCAGCACCGATAGCGATGAGTCCTGAATCCTTTCAGGTTCAGTAACGAAATCTATATTATTTCAGGTCCACCTAAGGCCAATTTTCATGTGTTTTCAGTGTTTTTATGAATTTCAGGATGCGGGGAAAATATTAAGGGACCAAGCCACCCGCGATAGCTGACAACGACCCAAACGGAAAACCTGATAGGAGGATAAGCCACATTTAAGGACTTTTGAGGTCTGAAAGGAACAACTTGGCAGGATTTTTACAGTGTTGTTGTGTTTTTCTGTGTTTAACAGAAAAACAGTCACTCTAAGCCTTTAAAGGGAAAACAAAGGCCCAAGGACCCTTTCCACCTCACAGCGTAGTCCAAGAGACAGTTTGTCGGGAAAACAGAGGCCAGAAAGTGATCATGCAGCCACAACACACACAACTTGTCTAAATAAACAGAATGGTCATGGAGCAGACATCACAACTTTCCCAAAACAATAGAAGCATCAACAGCCCAGCGCAGCTCATCAAAACCAACATCATGGAGCATCTCTGGCATGAGAGAGCTCCCAAACAACGCATCAAACTACCTGAAGGTGGTTATTCCTCTGTCAGAAGGAGAAAACACCCGAACCATGCTTGCCTAGTCAAGGCATCAGTCAGTTAACAAGACATATTAAGACTCCGAGCCTTTGAGAGCTTAGGAGCATTGTAAAAGGCCTATAAAGGGCTGAAAACAAAATGTAATAGGGGTTCAACTTCTGGAGATTGTTGCTACTCTGTTCCTTTAAACTTATCATCTTCATTCTAGCAATATAAGCTTCTTTTGTTGTTATATGTTCAATGTCCATTTTCTCTATTGTTCTGTACTTTCACTTGAATAAGTTATTCATGTTTTTTGTTATGTCTAATGCCAGATAACTGTCATCTTATCTATGCATTGATAAATTAGATTTGCAAGCCCCATTTACTTCCAGTAGCTAGCCATTCATATGTGTTTATGTATGTAATCTGCTGGTACAGTCAGTATTCTCCATCTATTCATTGAATCTATAAACTATTGAGTATTAGTGGTCTAAAGCCTTGTATTGTTGAGGGTGTTCATGCATGTCTTGAGTGAGAATAGAGCTGAAATGGTTATCTGACTTGATCCAAACGATTATCCATTCCAATGGTTCTGAGAACAATATTGAAGATTATATGTTACCAAGCATCTCCGAGTTGCAACCTAGGAATGTTTCCTGGAGTGATAACAGCGACAAATTTTCTTCTTAACCCAATCAATATATATGTCGTTAATGTCACTATACTCCCCCGATTTTTTTTTAGCTCCTCGCCATAAGAAATCCCCCTGATTCTTCATCGTTTTGCTCCACTAGAGTCGATTTCTTTTCCCCTTTGCCCATTGCACATTATCCTCATTTTTTTCTCTCATTAAAAACAAATCAATACTGATAGCTCAAGCCTTTCAAGACATTAGTCTCTCAATACATCTGCTTTTCATTATGAGGAAAATTATTCCTACCTTCTTTGCCCCTCTACCCCAATCTATTTGATTAATTGGGCCCTATGCTCCACTCAAGTCCAAGTCAATACGCTAGAGACTAAATCCATATCTCTATCTTTCATTTTCCGTGTTTGATTTCTTGGCGTGTATTGAACGATGGAATTTGTCTTTCTCCAATCTCGCAATTTTCTTTCTAAGCCGCACAAACACTCGTGGTTT
>APFE030351542.1:0-24062 GCA_000404065.3 Pinus taeda
TACAAGAGCAAGTGTCCTCCAGGGCCGGGCCCTTAGCCTCCAGGGGTACACCGCTTAGGATTGATCCAGGCTCAAAGATAAAAGAGTAACCAAGTCTGTATAAATGCATGAAATGAAATTACAGGAGCTCAAGTCTTCAATAGAACATAAAGATCATAGTCTTGATCTTCCTTAAAAGAAATTACATAAAAAGTCCTCCTCGCTAGCCAACAGCGTTATCCCTTATATAAGGAAGATGGAGGAGATATATAGATACAGAAAATAGATAAAATAGAGATCCCTCAGGATCTAAGATCCTGAGGGATTCACAGAATCATTAATCCTACGTCACTTCTTTCCTTTTCTGCTCCGTGTTGGTATCTCTGCTTCCTTTCTTGGATTGATCCGTTTTGATCTGGTTTGCTTCCGGTCTCCCGTCAAAGGGACATCAGTTAGCTCATCCTTGTCTTTTCTTTTGGAATGGCCACCTTCCTTTTTGCCTCCCTCCTGCACATAGGAATGACAATTATCAGTGTTTCCTATTAACCTCTCGTGTTTCGTTATAAATCCTCTTCATTATCTAAGTTTCTAATGCAAAAGGCTTTTAAGTTCTAATGAAAAGATACTAAAATAACCATCGAAACATACCTTCCTTGATACTCCACACACCCCTAGCTTACCCTTTTTCATGGCCTCATGAAAACATTGTAGTTGACATGCAAAGTAGTGAGTGAGTAGGTTGGAGATGGAATCTCGTGTGGGGGCCTACAACCGTGATGCGAAATTAAATGATCAAAGAAATGGCCTGTCTGGCCCTCAGGTATCTCATACAAGGCTTGGTATCCGGGTGCAGGATGCCAAATGATTGGACTCCGGAACCTATATCCTAAACAGGATGGCCCTGCCCTCAAAACAATTTCGCCATAGAGGGGGAATCGGTTAGCAGCAAGCTTAAAATTCTCATACTTAAATGGCTCTCTGAGTTGAATGTTCGGATTAGATACTCGATATTGAAATTTAGTTGCTTCAACGGTAGGGTCTTTAATGGAGGAAAAGAATTCAAGCCCCTGCTGAATGATTGCTTCATGCATGGGTCCTAATGCTTCAATCACTCCTGGAGCCCTCATGAGATTTCTATGTCTCCTCCATAAATGTTCTGGGTCTCTAGGCTCAGCTCTTACCCATAGATCTAATCTGTTTTCTTGTTTCTGAAAAGCATTGTAGGCTTTAAGCCATTTAATTTTATTGACAGCAAATGAAATAAATGCTTGCAATTGAATATCCCCAACAAAAGGGCCAGGGTTCAGCTCGGTCTCTTGTTCTAGTACAAGGTTATGCAAGTAAAATTCACACAATAACCTTTGTACTTTTACCCCATAATGTTTACAGCAATTCATAAAATCATTTACAGTGTTAATTTCTATGGGAGCAATTGCTTTAACAGCCTTTATTTTCAATTGTAAATACCTTTCCATTAGAAATAGGGCATAGTTCTTGGCAGGGGCTCTACATGCTAGGACGTCATTGTATATAGAACACAAGGTATCCATCTGTTTAATAAATACATCTAATCTACGGGTTACCTTGGCAACTTTCTCTTGCTCCCTTTGCCATCCTTCGAAAGCTTGGCTTTCAGATAAGTTGACGTTCCTTAGCTGCTGCTGTAATTCTTCATATTTTTCTCGGGGGATCGTTTGTTCCCTAAGCTTTTCTGCTTCTTGTTGGGCCTGCTTCAAATGTTTGTGAAGGGTTCTTGTTTTCGTGTCCTTCTTCCATCCATCCGTGGAGGCCGGGAGCTTTACCTGAACTTTCTTATTGCGCTGCTTTGAGTTCATAACCCTTATTACTCCTGAAGGTGGTGCCTCCGTCTGGACCATTTTATCATATTTTTCAATTTTAACATGAACTCCAGCCCACTTTTGTTCTTTTCAAATGGAACAGCAGTCTGCTCTTCTGCTTCAATTGGAATAGCAGTTTGTTTTTCAGCTTCATTTGGGACAACAGTTTGGCTTTAGTCAGGGTTTTGAGCAGTGGGACGGCTTCTGGTCCTCCGCCTCTTGCCCTTAAGGGATCTTACTGGTGTGGTCAGACCTTTTCTTCCTGAAGTCCCTTTCACCCTTTGCCTCGCCTTTAGAATCCTAATCTGCTGGTGAAGCTGGACTATTATGTTTAACAATGTCTGATTTTCCCTTTGTAATTCCCTTATTTCCATCATCTCTTCAGAAAGAACAGTGGGTTGTTCGCTGTGGGTTGGACTGTGGCTAGCTTCCTGATTTTCTCCCTGAGGTGGTTGTTCTGGGGTAAGAACCTTGCTTGGCTCTGTTATTTCTTGGGCTGATTCCTCTTCTGCCCTTATTTCCTTCGGACTTTCCTCTGGTGCCTTCTGACTAGGAATGGGTTGTTCCTGCTCAGCATTTTCTAATATCTTCTCATTATGAACGGACAAATTTTCTACTTCCACCTCTTCTGCATGCAATTCCTCGGGTGCGTCTTTCTCCTGGGTTTTCTCTACATTATGGAGGTTAGATGGACTCAGGGGTTGGCCATATTCGCCCATATTTGCCAAAATGTTGGCCAATTCATCTTCCCCTAACGGGTCTTGTAATGGGCTTCCTTCCTGCTGTTCCATTCCTTCCTCCTGCTTAGATTGCTCAACTTCTTTCTTCTCGTCTCCTTCCTCTTCAGAGTGCTCATCATTTTCTTCTTCTCTCCCTACAGATTGCTCTGCCTCCTCTTCTTCTTCTTCTGTTTCTGCCTCTGCAGACTGTCCTTCTCCCTCGATGTCTTCTTCTTTCGTTTCTGTCTCTGCAGACTTCTCTGCTTCCTCGCTGCTTTCTTCCTCCGTTTCAGTCTCCACAGCCTACTCTACTTCCTCGTTGCTTTCTTCCTCCGTTTATGTCTCTGCAGACTACTCACCTTCGATTTCTATTGCTTGGCTTGTGCCTTCCTCGGGCTTCTCCAGCCCTTCTCGTAGCCCTTTGAGCCTTGCCGACTTTCTACATTTTTCTGATTGTTCAGGTGTACTAGCGTCATGTTCCCGCTTTACAGGTCGTTTTTCAGGTTGTTTTTCAGGTTGCTCTTTTGTGCAAGTGTCCTTCTTTCATTTTTTTGAATGTTGGGGTGTGCTATCAACTCGTTTTCATTTTTTCGGGAGTTCAGATGTGGCCGTCCCTTTATTGATAATGGAAATTAGTTCTTCCCAGCAGCTCTGTTGCTGAGTGAGACTATAATTCACTATCAACCGTATTAAACTGTGGTGGCTAACAACTGATTCTACGTGTTGTGCCCTTTTCATACTTCGTGTGACATCATGCAATAGTGAATTCAATAATGCAGGTAAATTCATAGAACATTTTTGTTTTAAGACAGCTAGGAGTTTAAGATGTCGTTGGCTCTCCTAGCGTTGCTGGTAGCACCCCCTTTCCTCGGATTGTCAAACTCTGGCCCTCATCCTGAAAGATTTCTAAAATCTTTTGCAGCCTTTCCTTCTTTATTGTCCATACTGGTCCCGTGGCCGGTAGTCCCGTGACTCTTGCTATTATGTCATCGGTGACTGCTATTCGCCTTCCTCTTACTGTGGAGTATTCTTCCTGGAAGTTTTATAAAAATTCTCTCGCTACTGTTTCATTAGACTCCTTCAGGTGGTTGAGATAGGTCAACCATCCTGCTCTCTTCAGGATTCTTCGGGTTGCAGCTGAAACAGTTAATTCTTGCGGTTCTCAGCGGACTGACCTTCCTCCCATAGTTTCACTGCAAATTCTCAAAGGAACAACAGCTGCTTGGCGAAACGCAAAGAAGCTGGTGGCGTATTACTCGTTCAAATTCAAATGAAATGACGTATGCAATGGAAATAGCTTTGAACAGCAGCTCATGCAGAAGAAAACAAAAATAGCAAAAGATCATACCGTTGAGTCGTGTTGTGCTCGAGTACAAAATTTTCTCAAATAACAGACTGACACGTATTATGGGGAATGATGAGGTTACCTCCCCCCGCCCACAGTGTGATAGACTGTCCCAGCCGTCAAATAAAGGAGCAGCATCTGTTCTGCCACGAGGTCTTTATGGAACAGCGTATGGCAATATGCCATGCTTGCAAAAAAATAGCCTATTACTGAAATCGAGGTAGAAAGTTAGATCGCTTTTAATACGTAAGGGGCTGCGGTGATTTGATGGAAGTTCGGGGATAAGACATTTGCCATAAATAGCGAGTCTCATGCGGTCACTATCACTAGCTCTGTAATGATTGGTGATAATATATAGTCATGTGCTATATGGTTGGGTAATTATACAATTAATTATCACGTCATAAGAAACAAGAGGATGTAATCTCCTTACCTATTGGTGTAAAAATATGACTTCAATACCATTAACAGTGCTTTGCTGCCGACAAGTGTCCATAACCTTGGCAGAGTTATTTATTTCACCCCTGGAACCATAGTCCTTTGTGTATGCCAGGAAGCGTTGTATAATGTCAAAATGTAGGCCACTATGCTGGCTTGGTGACCAGTTAGTCATAATGCCATTCACGAGGGAGGAGCGAATAGTGGGCTTGCCGGCTCGTGGTGAGACCTCCTGTTCCAAGGGTTATTCATTTGATATACCTTTTGGACCATTTCCCGGGTGTGGTGGCCCTAGTGGGAACGCCACTTCGCTTCCATCCTGATGATCATGGTAGGCCAGCTCGTAATGAGACTCCCTATCCTGCAATTTGACAATTTTTAGAAACCCTGTTTTGCTTCCTTCTTTTTTCTTCTTGTTTTTAATAGAGAGCCTTTCCTGTTTATACACAAAGGGTGGTTCAACACTCCTTAAGAGTAGGAATGGTGGAAGAATTCTTAATATCCCAATAGAAAGGTATAGACCCTTTGATCTTATTGTCGGATGATACTCAAAGTAGGTAAAAAAAGAACCATCATGATACAGATAACCAATCAGAATGGGGTTAGTAGACCCATGGCAGCAAAAGATGATAAATAAGCATGTCTTTCCCTACGTCCTTTCACTAATTTAGGGCAGTCTCTTATAAAGATAGTGATTTATGATTTACTGATTTCCGTATGCTGTGTTTTTGTTTCCATCACATAAATGCATAGCCATATTCCAAAAGACTCGAAAGAACATTAGCAATAAGCATCCTTAAGAAGGAACAAGCTGTTTCAGAATCATATGAGTAGTGCTTCTTTCAAGGAAGGGCACAACAACAGTTCACCGATGTTGTTCGTTTGGAGAAAGGAACAGTGGGAATCAACAGTGCTATTCCTTTTTGAAAAGGAACAACAAAATCAAACAGGTGTCGTTCCTTTGGAAAAAGACCGACAGAAATCAAAAAGTGTTGTTTCTTTTGGAAACAACAAAAAACACACAAGTGTTGTTCCTTTTGAAAAGGAACAGAAAAAATCGCAAGTGTTGTTCCTTTTGGAAAAGGAATAACAAAAATCAAATGTGTTGTTCCTTTTGGAAAAGGAACAGCAAAAATCAAAAGTGTTGTTCCTTTTGGAAAAGGAACAGCAAAAATCAAAAGTGTTGTTCCTTTTGGAAAAGGAACAGAAAAAATCACAAGTGTTGTTCCTTTTGGAAAAGGAACAGCAAAAATCACAAAACATGTTGCAAAGATATGTACAAAAAAATAATTCAAGAAGTTATATACAAAATGTAAAGGAAAGTAAACTTCTTAGTGAGTTACAGGTGGGGGAGACTTTTCTTCCTCCCGTAAGATCTCCATATCTAAATCTTGGCGTAGTTGTTGACAGAAGGACTCTCGAGTAAGTGGTTTGCGATAAAGACGGACTCGATGGCCGTTTGCCTTAAAGGTATATCCAGAACCATCAATAGTAATCAGGGTAAGGGTACCATTGTCATGTACTTTCTGAATTTCATATGGTCCCAACCAACGAGTCTGGAGTTTCCCCGGGAAGTCCTGAAATCTAGAGTCATATAAAAGAGCCCAGTCTCCTTCGTGGAAAAGTCTGTTTTTAATGAGAGCATCATGCCATTTAGCTCTCTGCTGCTGTATCAGGGCAGTGTGTTGAAGTGAAGAGAGCCTAATTTCATCCAGCTCATTAATCTGTTGTAATCGATTAGTTTGTGCCTCAGTTAAGTCTAAACCAACTTCTTGTGTTGTTCGTAATATCTGGATTTCAAATTCTATAGGAAAGATAGGTTGTTTTCCGAACATTAGCTGGTAAGGTGAGTGACCAGTGGTGCTTCTACATGTTGTTCTATAAGCCCATAGTGCTTTTGGTAGTCTGGCAGCCCAATCGCATCTATGTGATGCAACTGTTTTTGTTAGAATCGTTTTTAGTATCTTGTTGCTGCTTTCTACTTGCCCATTTGCCTGTGGGTGATATGGGGTGGTGATTTTATGC
Source organism: Pinus taeda (assembly GCA_000404065.3). Lineage (NCBI taxonomy): Eukaryota > Viridiplantae > Streptophyta > Pinopsida > Pinales > Pinaceae > Pinus > Pinus taeda. The sequence goes on from APFE030351542.1 coordinate 6,345, forward strand.
TGAACATGATAATTGTTGAGTGTTGCCGCTATTTTGTTCCCAGCAAACTGTGGCCCTCCATCTATAATTATCTCTCTAGGGAGGCCATAGCGCACAAATAGATGGAGCAGGAACTGTATAACAGATTCTTTTGTATCTCTGGGCAAGGCCTCTGCTTCAACCCACTTGGTGACGTATTCTATTGCCACCAAAATGTATGTTTTTTGGTTTGATGGTGGGTTGATTGGTCCCATGAAATCAAGAGCCCAACGCTCAAATGGTTCGATGACTAACTGTGGTTTCAAAGGCATCTCATCCGAGTGACTAGGGCGTCCCGTTCTCTGGCAACTGTCACATGCTTTGACAAATTTCTTTGCATCTTTAAAAATTGTGGGCCAATAATACCCTGTGTGTAATACTTTATGTGCAGTCTTGCGATTAGCGAAATGTCCACCACAAGGTTGGTCATGGCATGCTTTCAATATATCAAAAATTTCATCTTATCAAATGCATCTCCTAATTTGCATGTCTGCCTCTGTGTGAAACAAATAGCCCCTAATCTAGGAAAATCTGGTACTTCGCTGGACAATCTATTTTCGCTCATTAGGGGTTAGATGCTTTGGTAACTTACCTACTGCTAGGTAATTGGCGACATTAGCATAATAGGGTGTTTGAACAGCAACAGCAAAGAGATGCTCATCTGGAAACTGATCTTCAACTGCTGCTGCATCGACTGGTTTTGGCATTCTTGAGAGGAAATCAGCTACCAAGTTTTCTTTCCCAGGTCAATCCTTGATTGTAATATCGAATTCCTACAATAAAATCAGCCATCTAGTTATGCTTCCATTTGTAATAGGCTTGTTTTCTAATTATTTTATAACAGAACGATCTGTGTACAAGATGACAGGATATCCAGTGATGTAATGTCTGAATTTATTGACAGCATGTATAACAGCTAGAAATTCTTTTTCAGTGACAGTATAATTTAATTCAGCAGGGGATAGATTTTTGCTAATGTAATAAATTGCATATGGTTTTCTATCCTCCTCCTGTCCAAGGACCACTCCAATGGTTGTATCTGAAGCATCAAATGATATCTGGAATGGCAAATCCCAATTTGGTCCCCGAAAGACTGGTGTTGTAGATACGAGCTTCTTCAGATCGTTGAAAGCACGTTCACATTTTTCTGTCCAAAGGAAATCAATATTACCAGTTAGTGCATACAATGGTGCAGCAATACGTGAATAATGTTCTATAAATCTTCTGTAATAACCATAGAATCCACGAAAGCTACGTACCTCTGTTTGAGTAGTGGGAGTAGGAATAAGAAAAAGTATTTGGATTTTGGCTGGGTCTACCTGAATGCCAGCTGCTGAAATATAGTGTCCTAAAATAAGTCCTTCCGTCATCATCATGTAGCATTTTTCATGTCTTAAACAAAGCCTGGTAGCTATGCAACGTTGTAGGACTTTTTCTAGTATCTCTAATGCTAGATCAAACTCATCTTTGTATGGAGTAAAGTCATCCATATATACTTCCAGTCCTTCATTTATTAGATCTGCAAAAATGCTAAGGATAGCACTTTGGAATGTGGCAGGGGAATTACATAAACCAAAAGGTAAGACTCGGTAGGCGAATGTTCCCCAGGGACAAGTAAAAGTAGTTTTGTCCTGATCTTCAAGGGCAATCTGTATTTGGTTATACCCACTGAAGCCGTCAAGAAAAGAAAAGAATTTCTTCCCTGCCAAAGTGTCCAATACTTGATCAATGAATGGGAGAGGAAAGTGATCTTTCTGCGTTGCCTTATTTATCTCCCTGTAGTCCACGCAGATTCTCCACTTCCCATTCTTTTTCGGTACCACCACAAGTGGGGAGACCCATTTACTATCAGAGATAGGGTAGATGAAGTTAACATCTAAAAGTTTTTGAAGCTCAGCTTTTACTACTTCTTTTATATGAGGATTTAGCCTTCTTTGAGGTTGTCTAACGGGTCTAGCATCATTTTCTACGTAGATGTGGTGTGTACACAATTGAAGATCAATTCCTTTCATATCAGGGTAATCCCATGCAAATGCTTCTTTATACTTTCTTAAGATATGGATGAGTTTTGTTTCTTGTTCGAGTGTAAGGTCAGCGTTAATGTTTAAGGTCTTTCCAGGTTCAATTTCCACAATTTTACTATGTGCGACTGAAGTGACAGGGATCGTGCGATCATGTGCATCTTTTAGAGGTTCCTCTTCTACTTCGTTATCAAATGCTGCTTTTATCATATGACACTGGGTACGAGATGTGAGTTCAGTTTGACTAATAAAATTGTTGATGGCATCATCTTCTGTTTGGTCTTTGAACTCGTGCTTCTTGTATAGTTAATGGAGATCTAATGTTGTCAGTAAGATATGATACAGGGTGCCTATTAGTTTTAACTATTGTGATGCTTGGCTACGCTGGGGGATATAGTACTAAATTCTTGATATCCGCCCCCTTGGTTATGATCATGTTCCCTTGCCGACAGCCGATATAGGCATCAGCGGTAGCGAGCCAAGGTCTTCCTAAGATCAATGGATGTCCATCAAGTCAGGTTTTAGGGTTTATTATCAGAAAATCAGTTGGGTATTCCAAGGAGTCAACCGAGACCATGACATCATGCAGTATGCCTTCCGGCCTAACCATAGACCGATCAGCCAATTCTAGCAGAGTTGACGTGGGTTCTGCAGATGTAATACCTAGCTTTTGGCAAGTAGCAGTTGTCAATATATTGATTGCAGCTCCAAGATCAACTAAGGCATTAGTTAAGGTTTGACCATAAATTTGAACAGTTACTATTGGATTTCCTGGGTCTTCATACTTAATAGGTGTTTCCTTTCCTGATAATAATTCAGATAAAGTACCGACTACTTGAACTCTTGGATTATCTATTATATTCCTTCTCGGTATTTTTATGCACAATTCTTTAATAGTTTTTGTGTATATCGGGATGTCTTGAATGGCCTGAAGGAATGGAATTTTTATGTACAAATTTTGTAATTCTCCTAGAATGTCAAAATTACGCTGTTGTATAGGTCAAGGTATGACTAAACATTCTGGGAACGGGGGAGAGGATGTGGTTGCTTGATTATGAGTTTGTTGTCTATTTACATCCTCTTCTTGTGACATATGTTCTCTAGGTAACTGATCTTCAATCTGAACTATTTTATTTCCCTCTGTTTGGATAATACGCCCAGATCTTAGCTGAAGATCGTTGCACTCCCTCAGATCGGCTCCTTCTTCTGGTGTTTCTAAAATTTGTAGAGCTTGGACCAGTCTGTTATTTGGATTGGGATTGGGCTGGGCTGGGAGTTGGGGTCTCAGATTAGATTGGGGGTTTTGCTGTAAAGCTGGCAGTGTAGGTTGAGGGAAAGGAATATTTCCTACTGGTTGTTGTGTTGGTCTATGCCAGTTAGTCTTCCAGACTGAACTTTGTGAAGTAGGGGGAGTCCATTGTGGTGGGTATGGGTTGTTTTGCCAGTATGGTGGGGGATAAGGAGGATTCGACCAACCAGATTGGCTTTTCTGATTTAGCCACAAGTTTGCAGAAGGATACGACTGTGATGACCAGTTTGGAAATGGGAGCTGAAACTGACTTTACCATGTATTATACTATTGAGTATTGTACTGTGGATACTGAAAAGAAGAAGTTGGGTTTGAAAACATACCAATTTGTCGCGGCTACCACTGACGACGCTGGTTGAGTAGATATACTGCTTCTGGTTCTTCTTCTGCTTCCTTATATACCACTTTCAGTCCAGGTAATGAGGGACAACTTTCTGTAGAGTGATCCTTTGTATAGATAGCGCATGTCTAGACTGCATCTAGTGGACACTCCTTATGGCTATGCTTCTTCCTGCACCTAGGGCAGAAGATTGCCAAATTCTGTTCTGCCTCCATTTGTTTCTGTTTGGCCTGCAAAACGTCCAATTGTGTAGTCAGTGTTCCTAGTATATCAGTTTTAAAATTTTCAAATAAATTTCCAATTTCTACATACGTTACTCCTTCTGATGAAATTTTGTTTTCTTTTGCAGACCGATCATGTTCTGCTGGTTTGATTCATTCCTACCTCTCGAACTCCTGATACATAGATCAATTATGTCAGCAAAACTTTCCTGATAAATATCCCCTTTCCCCATAATGTTTAATGTTTCAATCCATTGTTCTTTCATGCCCCTTATTAATGATGTTTTCAACACATTATCACGCAAGGGAAGCGATGCATAGGGAAATCTTTGTAGATTATACTGGAAACGTTCCACATATTCTTCTAATGTTTCGTTTGGTCTAGCCATCATCTGAAATATTTCATCTTTTAGTTCTCTAGACATGCAGTAGTCTTGATATTTTTTTAAAAAGGATTCTTTCATTTGTTCCCAGTTATTTATAACCCCACCACCTAATCCCATAAACCATCTTAGTGCAGCCCCTTTCAGAGTAGAGGGGAACAATTTTAGTTTCTAGGGGTCAGTGGTGTAATCATATCCCCTGCATAGTACATCAAATTAAAATAAAAATGCATCCGGGTCTTCTGATGTAAGTTCGTGAAATCTAGGGATGTGTTGAAGGGGAATTGCTTTCATAGGGGCATTTGCTGCGGAATCCACTATGGGGTATTTTAATGTAGAGGTTTGGGTGTTTGGCGGATTTTGAGTCGTTGGGTCAAATATATGCCAATAACCTTCCGGAATATTTAAGAGGGTATTCCTAGGTTGAGGAGGAATGTCTTTAACAGGAACAGTTTTAATAACACTTCCTCTATCTGGGATTTCTATCTGAGGGGATTGGGTCTCTTCAATAATAATTTTTACCGTACTCCCTTTGTCTGGGTTATTCAATGACTGAGTTATCCTAGGAGGAGATCTTGGCTCCCCAGTTTCCCCTATTTCCCCTTCTCCTTCACAAAGATTACTGAGATTCCCTTCTTGCAGTCGTTCTGGAATAGAATTTTCAATTTCTTGAAAGTCTTGTTCGTCAGTTTGACTATGCACCTCAGCAAAGGCTATAGATGGTGAACCTGTGGCCTGAAGGGAACTAGTAGGTTGTTTGGAAGTAACTTTCCTGGGTCCTACTGAGGGCTGAGATTTGGCTTTCTTATAGATTTCGTCTATGAATTTTGATCGACCAAGGATCACCGACCCCATAGCTTTTTCTGGCTTTGGTAAAGATTTGGGATTTTTCTCTCGCTTTTTCTGCTTAGTCATGCACTTAATCTAACTACTAAATCTTTCTTAAGCAGATAGCAGCAAATCTGTAGGAAAGTGGGCAAAGGAGCAGGGCTTTTACATGCTCCGCACGTAGGTTCTTACCTTCCGTTTTCAAAACCCAATTCTTCCCTAGCAGGTTTGTACACTACCCTAAAAAAAACAAATGGCTACACTCTTTCCCCGGCAACGCCGCCAAAATGTAGAGCTATAAAAAGGGTCTCTTTCACCTCTAGTTACCTCACATTAATATGTCAATCTGGGATCGTCTTGCTATTTCAAAGAGTGTCTCAGTCTGAGGCTTAGCACTTGTCAGAGTAATGCTTGTAGTACAGATGTTTAAAAGCTACCAAAGTAAATCGATGCGTGTCTACAGCTTAACTACTTCAAAAGGCTAAATCACACCAAGCATTGCATCAGCCAAAGGTTCGGTAGCAGTAGCCCATCCTTTTCATAACTGATGAGAACAGATCTGAGGTCTGGGAGCTAGGCGGCAGATGTTGGGGCTCACTACAGCCTGAGATCGTCCTTAATAAATAGAAATGAAACGAAAAGTAAAGGAAATAGCAATGAAATAGAACAGCACATCAGCCAAGGGTTTGGTAGCAATAACCCATCCCTTTCATAGCTGATGGGAGCAGATCAGAGGTCTGGGAGCTAGGTAGCAGATGTTGATGCTCACTACAGCCTGAGACTATCCTTATGAAATGGCAAGTAAATAAAACAGCAAATTAGCAATCTAGAAATGGAACAGCAATTTAAATGGAACAGCAACTAAAATGGAATAGCAACTAAAATGGAACAGAAATTCAGAAATGGAACAGCAATTGAGAAATGGAACAACAATTCAGAAATGGAATAGCAATGGAAGTAAGTAGTAACCAAGTTCATCAAGTTGTACTCTATTTAATCACTCCAATCAAAACATCAATCCTTCAATGTACACATACTATGGAACAACAATACCGATTACAACCTTAGAAACACAACGTTCTTAATCTGCTTCCGTTATTGATCTAAATAAACGCATACGATTGCATCTCAAGATAAAAACAGTATCATTCAATAATCATATGAAATCAGACTTTTCAAGATAACTGTTGTAATGCTAAAGCACAATCACAATAAACTCTGTAATGAAGTGACAGTATCCTGTAGAGATTAATCAACACTTAAAGAATTGGAAACATGATACAGCATCAATATAAGATTTTGATTTATAGGAACATGAAACGAGTTGAACATAATAGAGCATGTAATATAACATTCTTGAAACACAACAGATTACCAGATTACGTCTACGAACAAACCACACAGAAACCACGCGTAATGATACAAGAGCAAGTTTCCTCCAGGGCCGGGCCCTTAGCCTCCAGGGGTACACCGCTTAGGATTGATCCAGGCTCAAAGATAAAAGAGTAACCAAGTCTGTATTAATGCATGAAATGAAATTACAGGAGCTCAAGTCTTCAATAGAACATAAAGATCATAGTCTTGATCTTCCTTAAAATAATTTACATAAAAAGTCCTCCTCGCTAGCCAACAGCGCTATTCCTTATATAAGGAAGATGGCAGAGATATATAGATACAGAAAATAGATAAAATATCAATCCCTCGGGATCTAAGATCCCGAGGGATTCGCAGAATCGTTAATCCTGTGTCACTTCTTTCCGTTTCTGCTCCGTGCCGGTATCTCCGCTTCCTTTCTTGGGTTGATCCATTTTGATCTGGTTTGCTTCCGGTCTCCCGTCAAAGGGACAGCAGTTAGCTCATCCTTTTCTTTTCCTTTGGAATGGCCACTTTCTATTTTTCCTCCCTCCTGCACATAGGAATGACAATTATCAGTGTTTCCTATTAATCTCTCGTGTTTCGTTATAAACCCTCATCATTATCTAAGTTTCTAATGTAAAAGGCTTTTAAGTTCTAGTGAAAAGATACTAAAATAACCATCGGAACATACCTTCCTTGATACTCCACAGGGCACATGGTACACTACCTCCTCCCCGAGCATCATTCAACTCACCCTTCTTCGAAACCCTCGTGTTGCTTCATCTTTTAAAGTTAATGAACGATCCCATCAAGTATAAACTAAATGGTTGATGGCCCCGCCTAAAATACAAGCTAACATTCCTAAATTTGATCTTAAGCCTAGTGAAAACCCTGCATCTCACATCACCACTTACCACTTATGGTGTTCAACCAACCCTTTCATGGATGATAGCATTAAGCTACGTATTTTGTAGCACGGTCTTACAAATGGTGCTACAAAATGGTACATTGATCTTGAAAGTGTTGCTTATGATAACTTTATGTATTTACCACAGGCCTTTGTTAACCTTTAGAAATTGCTTGTTAGGTATGAAACTAGAATTGGTATATTAACTAACTTCTATTAGGATACCTCCACCCACATCTCAGATCACATCCACGAGTGGAGGCAGGAACGAAGTCTATTTAGAACCAAGTGGAAATTCCTCTATGGGTCAGCTAGCTCTGATACCATGTAGAACAAGAAAGGGATTATCGCCTTCAGGATTGCGCAGTTAGATCATAGTTTAGTGAGTGTGTGAAGAGGTCAATTCACACAGATGGTGGCACTGGACCCCAAGGAAAACTGCGCAAGGAAATAGGAGGCTTGGAGGGTAGAGGAGAAGATTTGTGAGATGCCTTTGATTGTCTCTGAGCAGCAAAGGGATTGCAGAGAGAATATTCAGTTATCTGAAGTGCAGCAGTTACATGCATGCATGCATTAACTAACTGAACTCACAATTAATTCAACAAACTGTTTGAATTAATCTAACTGGACTTGACTCAGTTAACTTAGACAACTAATTACAACTCAATATTACAACTCATCCTTATATTTTTAATTGATGGATATATTCCTCAATCAATGGAGAAATTGTTGCATGTCTTCACATAGACTTCATGTTTGATTTTCTACAGCTAATTAACTCATGGCGAATTAATTGAGGATCCTAAAGGAGAAATTCCTCTATGGATCAACTAGCTCTGATACCATGTAGAAATTCTCACTGTAGATCAACAGATTATGCAATATACTAAAGCAAAATACAAGATCTACTTCTACAACAAACTTTGTGGAAGCTTAATCGAACTGAGCAAGATAAAATAAAACACATATAACTGAGAAAGAGAAATCAATCACACATAAACACATAAGAATAACTCGGGGAAAGACTCGGCCTAAAACCCCAATCTCTATATTATCATACAAGTGGAAATATGTTTAGATTACAAAAAGAATCAGCTCACAAGCTATCTTTCTCTCTCTGCAATCAAACTGCTGCTCATAGAGAGTCAAAGGCTTTTCATAAGCCTTCTCCTCTACCCTCCAAGCCTCCTATTTCCTTGTGCAGTTTTCCTTGGGGTCCAGTGTTGCCACCTGTGTGAATTGGCCTCTTCACACACTCACTAACCTCTGATCTAACTGTGCAATCCTGAAGGAGATGATTCCTTCTGCATGGATGTGTTTCCTTTATAGGAAAAATCCTCCACATGATAGTACATTGCCCTTTCCTTTGATCTCAACTAGGTCTCTGACTGAATTGACATGCATGAGTTATTTATGAGAGAATATCCAGTTATCTGAAGTGCAGTAGTTACATGCATGCAAGCATTAACTAATTGAACTCACAATTAATTCAACAAACTGTTTGAATTAATCTAACTGGACTTGACTCAGTTTACTGAGCCAACTAATTAAAACTCATCCTTATCTCTTTAACTGATGGATAAATTCTTTAATCAATGGAGAAAATGTTGCATGTTCCCACAAACTTCATGTTTGATTCTCTACAACTAATTAACTCAAGATGAATTAATTAATTATTTTACAAATAGCTGCTAAGATCAAATTCGAATTTTACTTCTCTATTTTAGTTCAGGGACTAACTAAAATAGAAATCCATCCTGAAATGCTATTTATAGCAATGCTATTTTTAGCACTTCCATTTTTCATTCCTTGTTTCTATGTTCAACACTGGTACCTGAACTATTATATATAACATTGCCATTTTTAGCACTTCTATTTTTAGCATTTCTTGTTTCCATTTTCTACACTCCCTCACAACAAGAAAGGCATTCAACTTGAACCCAATCTTGAACCTTTGGAATGTTCTTCATGCAACACTTCTCCCAAGTGTTGTTGCTCCAACAACTCTAGAAACAAAAAAATCTCCCAACTGACCTCCCTGTTGGGCAAGAAACATCCTCTAATGTTGAAGCTCCCTCTATCGCTGACAAGTGCTCCCTCTCTGACCTCTAAGCTATTGTAACACTCCATGTGTCTCACACCATTGCACACCTCTCTGTGCCATATTTCACTGGTGCAACACTCCTGTGCCTCTCGCATTGTTGCAGCCTGCTAGCTCTGCACTGTCTTGGGATTCTTGCACTGTAGCTCTCTCTGGCACTCCATATGCATCTGCCTCTACCCACTCAGCCAGTCCTGCTACTCCTCATCTAGGCTCCCGTAGCAAGGTCTAATCAAAGAGGTTGGGTCCCTCAATGATGTTGCCCCTATTTCAGCCTTCTTGGGACTATCACTCCACATCGCCCCCCCTCCTACCTGGAGGTATGGATGCATGTGATCCCTCTACCCGCTTGGCTCGAAATTTCTCCCTACTGGAGGTCTCTACATGATTGAATGCCTCCAATTGGTCTCCTCTCGGCTTCTTTAGGTGTGGTTGCTGCACAACCTCCTGAAGCTGCTTCACCAATTGTGTCTCCTCCACAATTGTCTGAGACTTCTTCTGGCGCTGCATGTTGAGAGGTAATGTACTCTCCCTCTCAATCACAAAGTCTCCATTAGTTTCCATGCTCCTCAAGGCTTTGCATGCATCTTGAACCTCAAGAGCATACAGGTTCTTGACTCGTGAACCGATCTACTTCACCTGTCTTATGGTGATGTGCCTAAGGAAAACCTTTCTCTTACTGAAGACTACATCATAGCCTTTGTCTTCCAACATTGTGATCGACACCAAATTTTCCTTCAGTTATGGTACATACTTGACATCGGTCAAGGTAATGCGAGCTAAATGCTCCCTCTAAAAAATAATTGTGCCTACACCTAAGACAATATACTTTTCATCATTACCCATCACTATGAGTATCTGGAGATCTTTCTCCTCCAAGGTACTGAACAAACTCTTGTCACCAGTCATGTGGAATGAAGCTCCATTGTCAAGAAACCAACCATATCCCACCATGGATGAAACCATGCATGCGAAGAGGGTGAAATCCAACTCGAACTGTGAGGCCAACCTTTAGATCCTTCCTTGGATCCCATCTTGGATTTCTTTAGTGGACAATTCGTACATAATGGCCCACTTCATGACAATGAAAGCATCGCACTTTTGATTTGTCAAACTTCTTCCCACCATGGGAAGAACTGGATTTGGGATGGGATGCATTCCCTTTCCCTTTCCTTGCCTTACTCACTAAGGCTAGATTTTCCTCATCATATTGCTTTGATGAGAATCCATCTCTGGTGCTTCTTCTTATCTCCTCCTGCATCAGATCCGACCAAATTCGTTCCCAATCTGGAATTTTTTCTCTTCCATTAACCAAGTCTTGGTAGCTATGTCAGCTCTTAGGAAGACCGAGGAGTGCAAGACTCACCATGTCATCATCAGCTGTCATGATCCCTAAACTTCCAAGCTCATCCCTGCAGGTGGTGAGCTTGTTCAGATATGTAGAGATCGTGTCACCCTTTACACACTTGATTTTCCAAAGCTTGTCTTTTAGCACCAACTTCCTTTGATCACTGTTGTTCTGATATAGATCTTTCAATGTTTTCCACATCGAAAATGGTGTCTCCTTCCCATGGAGACTCGAGACTATGTGGTCTCGAACTACCTCCAGAAGGATTCTCCTTGCTCTAGCCACACATTTTTCCATTCCACCAATTTTGTAGCATCAGTCGGCTTGGGGACTTCTTGATCAATGAAGTCCTTTAGGCCGTTATCCTCTAATACTACTTCCATGCGATCCTTCCAGGCTATATAATTCGAGTTTCCATGAAGGGCATACTCGACCCTCAAACCGTTGAACGCCATTGGTGAAATTGAGATGTGATAAGAACTCGATTTCTATATTCAGGAACCTCAAACTTCGAACTTCAAACTTCTTGTATATTGTTCTTCACTTTGATCACCTTTGCTCCGATACCATGTAGAAATTCCTCTATGGATTAGCTAGCTCTGATACCATGTAGAAATTCTCACTGTAGATCAACAGATTATGCAATATACTAAAGCAAAATACAAGATCTGCTTCTACAACAAACTTTGCGGAAGCTTAATCGAATTGAGCAAGATCAAATAGAACACATATAACTGAGAAAGAGAAATCAATCACACATGAACACAGAAGAATAACCTGAGGAAAGCCTCGGCCTAAAACCCCAATCTCTGCGTTATCATACAAGTGGAAATATTTTCAGATTACAAAAAGAATCAACTCACAAGTTATCCTGCTCTCTCTGCAATCAAACTGCTACTCATAGATAGTCAAAGGCTTTTCACAAACCTTATCCTCTACCCTCCAAGCCTCCTATTTCCTTGCGCAGTTTTCCTTGGGGTCCAGTGCTGCCACTTGTGTGAATTGGCCTCTTCACACACTCGCTAACCTCTAATCTAACTGCGCAATCTTGAAGGAGATGATTCCTTCTGCATGAATGAGATTCCTTTATAGGAAAAATCCTCCAACTGATAGTACACTATCCCTTCCTTTGATCTCAACTGGGTCTCTGAATGAACTGACATGCATGAGTTATTTATGAGAGAATATTCAGTTATCTGAAGTGCAACAGTTACATGCATGCAAGCATTAACTAATTGAACTCATAATTAATTCAACAAATTGTTTGAATTAATCTAACTGGACTTGAATTAGTTAACTGAACCAACTAATTACAACTCAATATTACAACTCATCCTTATCTCTTTAACTAATTGATAAATTCCTCAATCAATGGAAAAATTGTTGCATGTCCCCACATAGACTTCATGTTTGATTTTCTACAACTAATTAACTCAAGATGAATTAATTAATTATTTTGCGGACAACTGCTAAGATCAAATTCGAATTTTACTTCTCTATTTTAGTTCACGGACTAACTAAAATGGGAATCCATCCCGAAATGTTATTTATAGTGATTCTATTTTTAGCACTTCCATCTTTCATTCCTTTTTGCTATGTCCAACACTGGTACCCGAACTGCTATTTTTAGCACTTCTATTTTTAGCATTTCTTGTTTCCATTTTCAACACCTCCACCCACATCTCAGATCACATCCACGAGTGGAGGTGGAAACGAAGTCTATTTAGAACCAAGTTTTTGAATGAGCTAGTCTGTGAGTGGTTTACCAAGTCTCTCTTGCCTAGGATTGTTGAAAATGTAGCAGAGGTAAGAGCCCAAACCAAGGAACAATTCATCATGCATGCCACCAATTGTACTTGATCTATTCTTAAGCAGGTACTCTATATGAAATCATTCCTAATACTCCTTAGTCATTGAATGACATATTGAAACCAAAGCTTGAATCCAACGTTGATGGTGTGGTGAGGTCCACATCCTCAAGAAATATAGGCTATTTAGATAATAATATGGACCAAATGAACATCTCTTCTAGTGTCCCAACTGTTGAGCCTACCACTCAAACTCCTAGTGCCCCTATTCAAACCTCCAAGGTGAATTATGTGTAATCAACACCTTTGAAGAATCCTTAGAAACTTGTAGGAAAAAAGAAGAAAAAGTCAATGAACATTGAACAAGGAGCAACTTAGACCTAAGAGACTATCGGGGGAAATAAGAAAGAGAAATAGAAAAAAAAATTATTTCCTTGCAAGATTTGTGGGGAGGACCATCTCACTCACGAGTGTCCCTAGATGGATGAGATCCACCATTATTTCTTATAGAAAAACACCGCTTGTCAACTTGTTATTACGACGAACCCATATTTAGCCTATGAATGGCATATGGTTGTGAACCCTCCCCCTCCTTAGTAAGGGGACAATGGGTTCAATTCTTCAAGTAATGCCTTGTCTTCCATGCAAGATATCTTTATGGTGGAACAATCGATCCATTTCATGACTAGAGTGCACAAATATGATAATCCTATGAGTGGTACTTCCACATAGTAACTCGTGATCCCTTCTCAACCTGATGGTCCTCTTCATTTTGATAAACCATTGCTGATCATTGTTCTACTTAGCCCTAAAGGCACACTTTGTAAGATTATGCATAATCCCAATGTAAGGGTTGCTCACTAATACAACATTGTCGAGGATCTAGCCCAAGCACCTGCTATAGTATGTTTGCACTCGAAGTTTTGCAAAGTTTCCCCCATGTAATACAAGGAAATTCTAACTACCATTGGTGGATTAGATTCCTAAGATTCAAATCTTGTCACCTTTGATCCATCCTCATGAAAACCATGTCTTCCACATTATTTGGCCTTCCAAATCATGGTCTACGTATTTGGACAACAAATTCATCGGACATTCTTGGATGAGGGGGTATCTACCTATATTATGTCCTCAAAGTGTTAGAATTATTTTATATCACTAACTTTGTCACCACCTAAGTTTTAATTAAAGCCCTTTAATGGGAATTATACCTTGCAACCTCAAGGGTTTTTTTTCTCCTTTTCCTATTGAGTTTGGGGGTAAAATGATATCAATGGAAGTCAAGCTCATCGATGCCCCATTAGAATAGAACCTCTTGTTCAAGAAAAGTTGGTTCTATGCCATGAATGCTATTTTTTCCTCTATCTTTCAAGTTGTGATGTCCCCCCATCACGATACAATAATCACTATCAACTAGTTTACCTTTCGCAAGCCCCTTCGTAGGAGATTCCCCTTCTACTACTGAAAGAATTGGAATAGAGATGTGCAAAGAATCTTTGTTAATGGTAAATTTTCATTTGCTTCCTCCTGATATGTCACAGTCTACTAATACTATCAACATGATCACTTCCACCATTTTCAAATATGATGGATCTAGTGATCCATGGATAATCCCTTCTCCTTTAGACATTTACATACGAAGATCGACTACCTACGAGCCATGTTGAGTTGTATTATCAAGCTATCCAAATGACAATTGTTAATCCTAAGCCAAGTCTCTCACATGATGTGGAGCTTGATGCTTATTCCTCTTCTGCATGGGCTATCGATCATTCAAGTTCTCATGACTTCCTCAATACTACAATGCCATTTGATGAGGGCATCTTGGAGACCACAACAATCTCTGATCCACCTTGGGGAGAATCTCCACATCAGTCATCTTTCCTCCCTCATTTAAAACATCTGAATGATGACTTACACCACCTCGTTTCATCGTGAAATGTCAATTGGGCACAATATCTTGTCATGACACATGATGTGTTCTATGAAGGGAACTTAGCAAACATTTATCTAGGAATTCCCATAAATATTTGTATGAAGCATGGGGTCATGGAAAACACTATGATCAGATCATATTGCACTCCAAACAAGATCAATATATATATCGCTCTTTGATGAAATTCCACAACATTTTTGCTTGGTCCTACAAATAAATGCATGGAATTGATCCTTGGATTGTAGAGCACGAAATAATCACTCACAAAGGAGCTAAGTTAGTTTGACAAAAGCTCTGACTAGTCAATCCTTGAAAATTTTCTACCATCGAGGTAGAAGTCAAAAATTTATTCAAAGTTGATGTTGACACCTAATCCTTGTGATTGGGTAAATATATGTAAATAAATAAATGAGAAATCTGAACAGTCATCGGGAGATGAACTGAATAGTCTCTCCCTCATGTATACAATAGACCTATCTGATGGAATAGAAGACACGAATCAGTTTTTGCTTAATGGAGTTACTGCCTGGCCTGACATGGTATCAGAGCCAGCTCCTTTTTTACCTCTTGTGCCTTGTAACTCCCTTGTCTTCTCCTCTGCTCTCCATATAGTTCAGTAACTGAGTGTTGTACGCCTATCTGATACTATCTACGTTCTGCCATATTCTATTTATAAGACCTGTGCCCTGTTCATCTGAATACGTTTAGAATCCATAAACCTTTCATAATTTTTGAACGTTGTCTATCAATCACATTTAAACGATGTCTGACCATCCATTTGAATGCATTGAGTGCCGGTTTATGTTGTGTTTGTTGTAATTATGACTATTGGTCTCCCCATACCATAGTATGCCCGATTCAGTTTATGTTACAACCTCTATACCACTGTTGAAAATTCATATATAACGTTGCCTTTTATATTATGTATTACGCTGCTCTCTGTTGTTAAAGCTCTCCAGAAAAGCGTATGTGTTGGCTCCAGAAATGTTGTCACATTGAAGAACGTTGCTCCAGTGGAAAACACTGCTCCGTTGATTGCTGGAGGAAAAAAAAAAGCGTTTTCACGTTGAACATTGGAGGAAAAGAACATTGTCATATTGAGCGTGGTCCTGTTTGGAGTCTGATGGAGAACCGGGGTATCGTGGAGATTTGAACACTGCTTTAGACTTCACACAGAGGCATTTGACGTTGTTTTTAATTTTTTCTTTGGTGTCTCCATGCAAGAACCACCAATACAAGGCCGCGTTGAAGATCTGGAACCATATTTAGGCGCTGGACTATTGTGGAGTTCATGTTTATTTTCCCCATTTTGTAGATTCTTTAATTTTATTCGGCATCAAGAACAGGATTATTGAATACACAATACAAATTAACACCTCTATGGACATTATGTACTCGTGCCAATTCCAAATAGTTTGAAGAGAATCCATTCATGTTGTTTCTTCACTTCACAAGTTGTTTTTAGAAAATTGAGTCATTTGTAGCATGAGTTTGGCCAAAATAACTTCCATGAGAGGGTTCTCACTCCAAGGGAATTGTGAGGAGCAATTTGCAATGCTTGTAAAAATGGCAGTGAGAAAATGAACTGTTTCTTGAGCTTATGCTGACTGGGCAGAATGCATTCAATCATATCCATGGTGGGAATATTTCTCACTGGCAAGGAGAACTATCCTAAATGGTCTTGGATGATAAAACACACCCTCATTTTCAATGAGTTGTGGAAAGGAGTGTGTGTCGGAAAAGGAGACAGTGACCCAGTACAACATACCTCAGACAAAGAGCTCGTCATTTGGGAAAACAAGAATAGAAAAGCTTATGCATTAATCACAGCATCTATAAATGAAGAGGTGAGTCGCCATATTTCGTCATATTCAACTGCCTTTGAAGCCTTACAAAAGCTGAAAGAACTCTATGACTTCACATTCTGCAGCTTGAAGTTGTCCACTCATGATTAAACTCTTCACTCCTTGAACTGCAAAATAATGATCCTCTTGCTCTTGCATCTGAAGTAAAATCTATAATGGCATGATATCAAGTCCACTAAGGTTGAATTGGATATTCCTTTTATCGCTTTTCTCAAGGCACTTTATCCTACTTACTCCAATTATCTTGAGTCATTGCAAGCAAATGGAAATCTCAAAGATATAACCTTTGACTCTCTTGTGAAAAAGTTTGTTGAAGAGAGAAAGCTTTTGGAAAGAAGACAACCCCTGAATCTTCTGAAGAGGCTGTGTGCCTTGCTCATAAAGAAAATCATCCTGCTCAATATTCTACAAGAGGTAGAGGTGGATGAAGAGGAAGAGGAAGATATTTCAGAGGCAGGGGGAGCAGACATTCTCAAGGAGAAAAGGCAGATTTTCACTACATACGCTGCTAAAGAAATGGATCACATGATGCCTCTACATGCAAGCTACCATGGGACAAAATTGAGCAGAAAAGAAACCAACAGAAAGGTAAAACTGATGATACAGACAAAGGTAGAGCACCTGAATCCACTCACTATGTTGTGGCACAATGTAACATTGGAGTAAATGAAGATCTACTTAATGCTTCACTTGATTCTTGGAAAAATGATTGGTTGCTTGACTCAGGAGCAACCTGCCACATGACTCATAGAAAAGATTTTTTTGAAGATTTCACTGACAATGTTGATGGAGCAGTATACTTTGCAGATCAATCAAAAATCAAGCCATCGGGGCTTGGCACAATCAGGTTTAAACTGCCTGGTCTTCTAGACTTTTTTCTGGATCATGTTCTATATCTCCCACAGCTGAAGAGAAACTTGTTGTCCTTGGTCCACATTTGCTAGCAAGGTCACTCCATTCATATGTTTGATGGCAAGCTTGAGGTAAGAAAAGCATCTGACCACTCACTTGTTGGAATCCTCTCCAGGTTTATGCAAAAGCCTTGTGAGGGACATTGGTCTGCTGCAAAAAGAGTTCTAAGGTACTTGAAGGGAACTCAAGACCTTGGAATCAAGTATACACAGGTGAACGACTTCAGCTTGATTGGATACTCTGATTCAGACTTCGATGGAGACAAAGAAACTGGAGTATCTACTTCAGGATATGCTATGAGTCTTGGATCAGGAGCTGTCTCTTTGAGATCACGCAAACAATCAGTTCCAGCAGATTCCACAACA
>APFE030351542.1:37631-82254 GCA_000404065.3 Pinus taeda
TGGGACTCCCTTCTTTACTTTTATCAACCCGGTAGTTCGTAACAAACTTGGAAGCGGCGGTGTTGTATGCACAAGTACTAGCTCTTGTCGCAGCTGTCACTTGGTCAGTTGGCACAAGTCCGCTAGGGGCTCAAGCCAACTTCTATGAGCTTTGAGAAGAATCTTTTTAACTGATGGATGGAAGCTAACTCGAAGGAAGCTAATCTACTTGCGAAAAGAAACTGAAAAGCTGAAAGAAAGTGCAAACCCTAGCAAACCCTAATTCTACCAGCTAGTCCTACTGATGTAAAGAAGAGAATGAAAGCTACTGAAAGAGATGCCATTACTTCTAGGAAGGTAAAATGCATGTGTCTAGACTACCTCTATCTAAAGAAAACAACTTTTTGTATTTTTGAATAAGATGTCAGAATTATCATGCATAGGCTTTCACTGTTCTTGACTGTGCAGAGGTGGATCGGCAAGGAGAAATGCTTGGAAGAGGTCGGGAAGGTTCAGAGAGGGTCTAAGGGGTCCCTAACACCCTTCCAGAGAGTTTCATAGAGTTTGGCTATCAAGAAACCTCATTTGTGAGCTTCTACAAGAAGTCTACAGAGGTTCTACAGGATGTTCAGGAATTTCTACAGGATGTTCAGGAATTTCTACAGGATGTTCAGAAATTTCTACAGGATGTTCAGAAATGGGATTATGGAGGATGGATGAGTGAGGAAAGATGGAGGAGTGGGTATGGAGGTAGGATATGGGTTTGAAGTGGTCTAGGGACTGGCGGATGGAGTTGGGAGAAGGTGTAGATGGCTGAATTTGTTCAAAGAACGCTGAAATAATGGTTGCACAAAAAAGGTAGGGTTATGTGGGCAAAATGACAAACGTGAGGCAAGAAACCAAGTTAGGGGATGGAATAGATGGGTCAGATGAAGTTTGGGTGGATGAAGAAGTGGTAGAGGTGCTCTGCAATGTATATTTCCAACTGAACCACTAAAGACTTGCAAGTAATCAAAGACCTAGTTATACCAACCTAATCTAATCTAGCTAACAGTAAAGTGAATGAACAGAGCTTTATTTGCAAGGAAACCATGTATATTAACTATGCAACGAAACATTCAAAGATCTGAACATGTAACCAACTTCTACAAATGAAAATTTTACACTAGTGATTGCATGGCAAAGCAAAAATAGTGTTTTTGTTTGGGACAGCAAGGTTGCTTTGATCCCATCCCCTGATCCTATGAGGGAGAGGTGAAACCAAAGGTGATCGTTGGCCTTTTTCTGGAGATTTTTTCCTGTTGATATCCTACCAACTTAATCTAAACATCAGAAGCCTTTCTAACCATCAACAGTGACCTAGTTAATCAGCACAATTTAATCTGCCTAACAGAAATAATTTTGCAAATGCATAAAGGAGTAACAACGATGCATAAAGGAGAAATAACAATACATAAAGGAGGCCTTGGCTCTCAGGTTGGGCCTAACCCTAAGAGCTATGGCTCCTATAAATAACTCAGAGCTAATACAAAATAGAACTGCTTGTCATTATCAAAAAATAGTCATCAACCGAAAGTTATGCCACAATGGCTACAAGAAAACGAGCTGAAAGTGACAGCACCATAGTGCAAAAAATGCAATAGTTTCAAAAGTAAACTATGAAGGCTGAGGCCTTCTTATTTATACATCACGAGGGGCCTAGCAGCCTCCTAAATTCAAGGGACTCGGCTATCCCAACTGCTAGTAGACAGTCCCTCTTCGCAAATCTGCTTGGCTACCTTTAGGATCCGTTTTGGTGGCCTGTGAGCTCGGAGTTGAGGGTGGAGATCCCAAGGAAGGGCCATTTAATGTCAGAGACAACCCCCCTACAAATCCTCACCTCAAGCTTGGTTGTCACCTAGTCCATGATTGCTCGATTTTGCTCCAACATTTGTCCAAAAAAACTTGAAATAACCACGTATTAGCCTCCTAGGTAGAGTGACCACCCTTATTCATTCAAATGACATAAACATACTAAAAAAAATGCATAATCTATGAAAAATGGAGGATTGAACAAGGACAATTAGGCAAAATGATCCCAATAAGTTACCCAATTCGGGGCTCATCATCACCCCCCTGCTAAATGGGTTGCTCATCCTCTGAGCAACTAGTCCAGCCCCTCATCCTTGATTGCCTTGATCGCCTCCCTCACATCCCAGGCTTCTGAGGTAATATCTTCTTCACTGTCATGGAATCTGGCCTTCCTTTCCACCTCTTCCCACTGCCTATGCTCCTCCTCTTCTGTGCCTCCTTCCAGCAGCCCCAAAAGCAAAGGTGGACTTAACTTGAGGCCTATCCAGTTGGCCTGAAGATTCTGCATGGACTTTTTCTAGAGAGGAACTCGTGCCAAGGCCTCCCTCATTCTAGCTGGGGTGTGGTATTCTTTGATTTTTAGGCTGTGGGACAGTGTGTTCCACCTACGGGTGCAAGCATGAACACAGTTGTCCCCCAACAGTCGCTCCATGTCCTCAAAATGTGCTATGGCTTGAGCTTGACAATCCATGTAATCTAGCAGGGGGCTGAGAGTCATTTGCCAAGTGCTGGTGGGTGGCTATTAATTCTGAGGGATCCCCTGGCTCTGCTCTAATCAATATTGGTTCTTGTAGTTCCCGGTCCATGACATTTCTGACCTCTGCTGCTCTCTTTTCTTCATGATTTAGCCACGAGGCCATGGCCATAAGTTGCATGTCCCCTACTGCAGTGTTGGGGTCCCACGAGGTCATGTTGGGAAGGGCCAAATTGTGTAGGCAGAACTCTGATAGTTTGGCCTTGTCCTCTAACGAACTGCTATCACATAAAGCCATGAATTGTTGGGGGTTTTGGAATTGAGTGATACCTCTCTATGCCAAAGTGTTGATCTAAAATTGCAGCCACCGATCCCTAAGGTATAGGGCGTAGGATTTGGCCGGTTGCCTACACTGCAAAGCTTCCATTGCCCAACTGGCCATGCAGGCCAGTTGGGCCTCCTTTTCTTGTATCTACTGTTTCAGAGACTGTATCTCCAGGCTTGCTTGCAATTATTTTTCCTGTAGCTGTCGATTTAGTGTCTCAATTTCAGCCTACATCCCTTCCCTTCTCTACTATTCTTCTGTGGTATCTTTGGTTGTTGTGGCCTCCTCCTGTTGCTGTTGTTCTCCCAAGATGTGAGGCCTGTCTTCCTTCTTCTGTCCCTGCAATTTTAGCTTCTGTCTAAGCAACTCATTTTCTTCCCGTAGCTTGGCCTGTTGGTAGCTCTCCACATGTCGTACCCTTGCCAATTCTTTTCGGGCCTCCTTGAGTTGTTCCTCCAGAGGACCTATATCTACCACACCCTTGGATTTAGCGATCTTCATCCAAGTGTGGGTCCTCACTCTCTCTTCCTCTAGTGCAAGGAAAAGTGGCACTGTGAATTTTTGGGGAATGATCTTCCCGGCCTCTAAGAAGTTATAGTAGGATCCCAGGCTGGGTTGGGGGCTTGGTTCCACAATGGTTTCAGCCTTCTCTTCCTCCTGTGATGATTTAGCTGCTTTTTCCTCCATCTTTTCGGTCTCCTTCAGCCTAGCCAGTGTTTCCTGTAGAACAACCTTAGCATCCTGTAGAGAGGCCTCTAAGTCCAACTTTTCCATCCTTTCTTTCCATGTGGATGTCTTCGGGCTTCCCCGCTCATATGTGATGGATGTCTTTTGTTTGGCTGGGGTGTCTACAATTGTAATTGGCCCTTTGGGTTGTTGCTCTTTTGGTCTGCCAGTTTTTATCCTCGTGCTTATTCTTGCCTTAAAATACATGGAAGTCTCCCTCTTCCACTTTTCTTTTTTCTTTGGAGATGTGCTGAGGGTGGCCAACACAGCTGCTGCCTTCCTAGCTAGAATCTCAGGAGATTCTTCCTTATCTTTAATTTTTCCAGACTTCCTGTAGAAAGTCCTATGCTAACTGTTTTCTGGCTTCCTATAGAAACAATCTTCTGGCTTCCTGTAGAACTAGTTTGCACTGTTTTGGCCTGCTTGGATGGGGGTGCCTTCTCCTTTAGTTTTTTTGTGGCTGCCTCCGATGTGCCCTTGCTTGCTTGGACTTTTTCAGTCCTCTCTGCCCTGATTTGCAATCCTTTCTCCCTTGGTGTCTGTGTCATTTTTCCACCCACAGTTTTGGCCTCAGTAGCTTGGCCTTTCTCTTGTTTCTCTTCTTGTCCTTGCTGTGGTGGTCTACCCCGGGTTTCCTAACCCTTGGCTTTCTCTTATGCCTCAATGTGCTCCTTCTCCTCACTGCTGGAGGAAGTGAGTTCCTCAACCATAATTCGGATATCATCATCCTTGGACATATTGCGAAAAATCTCCCAGGAGAGAGGGACAGTATAGGTATGGAGGGCATCTTCTACTAGAAGCTTGATAAGCCCATGATGGGCCAGCTGTTCTAGTGTCCCTTCCTTCAGTTTTGTGCCAGTCTCAATCAATGATTATAGGAGGAAGTAGGGGATGCTTAAATTTTGTTCTATGGGTAAATCCATCTTATGCCTGAGTTCAGTTAGCAACCATAAGTGATAACCGTATACAATGCTGAACCACCCCTCACAGGTAATATATTTCATGATCTTAAGGCTGACCTCGCTCCAAAATGGCTGTAGGCTGGCTCTCCGGAGAAAACTGTTCCTCCAGTAGGAAGAATTCCTTTTTTGGCCTTTTGGCCCAATTTCCTTTCCTTTTTATCCCAGGGTATCCCAAATGGCAGATCAGTGACTCGACTAATGGGTTGTGGGGTGAGCTTTAGGGTCAACCCTCTGAAATTTACAGCGGCCAGTGTCTTTGATTTAGGCTACAGGGACCTTAGGAACTCCTCTATTATCTCATCATCATGACCTTGAATTCTATCACAGAAGGTCATCCAATTTGCACGGGTAAATAGGTCTACCACCTCAGGAGTTTCTCGCAATTTCTTGGAATATGAGGGTTCCTTTCTGATAAACCCTCCTGGCATGGTGAAAAATGCTCTGTTTTGTCTTGTGCTTTGATCAGAAGGGGAATTTTGTGTATGGTTTCCTCCCCATAATGTTGAAGAAAGTATCCCTCAGGTGTTTATAGGTCACTTTGTATCAATTCCCTGGTTACAATGTTGTTGTTGCCCAAAACTCGATGGTCAAAATGGAATTAGACTCTTACAGATAGAGTGCAGAGCTTAATGTTTATCCCCAACCACATAAAAATCACATTCTTTACGCACAGGCTTACCTTTACAGTGGTTTTATCATTTCTATAGGAGGAATTTGCTAACAGGAATTGTGGAGGAGAATTAGACGTAGAACCCACTGAAAAATTCCATGTACCACACAGGCAAACCACTATTCTTGAACCACAGGCAGACTTGCTTTTAATTCTCCTACTCCAACACGTTTAATTCACCACCTTTCAAAATATTATGCATGGGAATGGTGTGTTCGAGCCTACCTCTCTTCGAAATTCCAATTTCGACGCAGACAGTCCAGGTTTCTCTGCTATGTCGTGTTTCCTATAGAGCTCCTTCCTGTAGAAAGCTTTTCTGGCTTTTGGAGGATGTCATGGTGCTTCTGGATAAGTCTGGGACGTGGGAGGACTTTGAAATGGGCCGAGAAGCTCGGGCTAACAAACTGCAGAGGAGGAGGACGCGTACTTCGCTGCAAAACGGTTGCAAGTGCAAATGACAGCGGTTCATCGTGAGTTATTTGGCCGAGCAATTTGAATTACTGCGCAATTCATGGCGCGGGGGTGAGCTGTCTAGGCCAATCCATTAGCCAATGTCACGACCATCATTCCTCGGCGTGTCTCTGACCGCCATTTCCTTTCTCTGCCATTAACCGCTGCCATTTCTGCCAAACTGCCGATTCTCCTCGACTAGACACTTCCCACGTGTCGACTGCCCGTCTCTTTGGCATAAACGGGCTCGTTCGGATCCCACGAGGCCATTCGACTGGCTGTGGGTGGCCAGTTGACTGGCCACTGAATTTGTTCAAGCCGCACATTTCACAGTCATGCAAGTTTCAGAGTATATTCTATGCAATTCGACGAATAAGGTTAGACACTTACCTGTGTGGCCGTGGACGTGTTCTGCAAGCTTTGGGACGTGGAATGATGGCTTTGCTCGCTGCTGCTTCGTGCACGGGTGCTGGAGCTCCTTTTTTCATTGGCTGATGTTGTATGCAAGGCTTCGAGACCCGATCCTCTGGTTGTAAACGCTGCATCCGTCGGCTCTGTCTGATTTCAGCTGTTGAGGAGGTGTGCACATCCAATTGGAGCTTGTTGCATGTCCCTATGTCGATTTCAGCTGCTAGTGTCTCCATAGTATGTGCTCCAGATGGATCAGCTGCTATAGGATTCCTGTAGGACATCCTGTAGCTGCTTCTCCTCCTGGGATGCATGCTGAAACGAGCAAGGTTGTATTCGTGGATGAAGGGTCCTGATGGAGCCTTGACAGGTAGAGTGTGCGAGCCTCTGCATGCTTGATTTATCACTTGGAGAAAAAAATTTATTCTAAGGAAACAGGACTCTTGTATGACTGTGCAGGAATACATAACCAGATTGTTGCAATGGCGGTGGGAAGAGATGAAACAGGTGATGGATGGAATAAAGGAGTGGATGCATGCCTCATCAACAGATTTCAAGCTTTAAATCCCTCTCCAGAATCGATTTTGGCCTGCTCAAAGGCTCTACAGGATGTTTCCTGTAGAAATGTAGAACTTCCTATAGAAAGCCCTGCAACTTCCTGTAGGAGATTGAATCTCGACCCAAATGTATCCAAATCCTGAAAAACGTGAGTGGCCATGGAGGGAGTGTCTGTGAGGATGGCTGGCAACTTGGTATGGACCCCTATCCTCGTTTTGCATGACCTTATTTTCTGCACTGTATTCCCTACAACCTGCAATAATTCTTTAGAGATTAGACCTGTTTCTTTTCTTCTTCTTCTTCTTTTTTGAGAGAGAGACAACAGGGGCGCCTCCATGAGGTTTTCACCCCCACTATCTACCCTAGGCACCTAAGAGAGGTTTTCACCCAAGGATCTTTTTATTCAAATTCTTTATTTTCTGAGAGACAGCAGGGGTGCCTCCCTGAGGTTTTCACCCTCACTGTCTGCCCTGGGCGCATCAGAGAGGTTTTCATCCAGGGATATTTTTATTCCTTTTTTTTTATGATCAAGGTGTGGCTGGAATAGAGGCAGAACCCTGCTCTATTACCAGCACTAATTTTTCCACAGTTTCAATGAACTCTTGCCTCGAAAGGGGTTTCCTGTAGATCTTCAGTCGATGCCCATTGACGAGCATGGGGATGGCTTCTTCATCAATGGCCCTGATAAGGAATGAACCATTGTCATTGCATTTCTCCACCGTATATGGTCCTAACCATCTTGTCCTCAACGTCCCTTTGAAATCCTTGTATATGGATTCATACAGCAGTGCCCAATCTCCCAGTTGGAATTGCTTTTCATTAAGGTATTGGTCATGCCATATCTTCCTCTAAAGTTGAACTACTTCTGAGTGGAGGAGGGCCTGCATTCTGTGTTCATCTAATCCATTCAGCTACAATAATCTTTCACATTGAGCATGGCTGAGATCTAGGTCCAGTTGAGCTGCCACCCTCAATGTGTTGTACTCGAACTCTATTGACAGCAGAGCTTTCTTCCCGTAGACCAGCTCATAAGGTGTGAAACTGGTTGTAGTCTTCCAAGTGGTGTTGTAGGCCCAAGTGGCCTCAACGAGGCGATCTGCCCAATCCTTTCTGTTGCTGCTCACCACCTTAGTCAAAATCCCTTCCAATGCTCTATTAGTGACTTCCACCTGCCCATTTGCTTGAGGATGATATGGGGTGGAAGTCATGCGCTTGATCTTGTGATGAGCGAGCAAGTCTTCAATTAGGTTAGAGATGAACTGGCTTCCTTGATCGGTGACTAACTCTCTTGGGTAGCCAAACTTGTAGAAGATATTTTCTCTTAAAAACTCAGCCACCTTTTCTTTTGTTGCTTCTTTGATTTCCTTTGTTTCTACCCACTTTGTCAGGTAGTCGGTGCACACAATGATGTAAGACCTTTGCTTTGAAGGAGGGTTGATAGGACCCACAAAATCCATGCCCCACTTCTCAAATGGCTTGAAGGTCACTTGAGGTTGCAGAGGCATTTCATCCCTTGGAGTCGATTTCCACATCCTCTGACATTGGTCACACTGGCTGATGTATCTTCTGACATCTTGATGAAGAGTGGGCCAATAGTAGCCTGCCTGTAGAATTTTGAAGGCAGTCCTCTTTGTTGCAAAGTGGCCTCCACAGGGTCCATCGTGACAGGTTAGTAGAATGTCAAAGACTTCCTCCTCCCTAACACAACGCCTCAAGATCTGATATGGGCCAAGTTTGATAAGGTTTCCCCCGATCCAAGTGAATGGGGCACTCTTCCTCACAATTCTGCTCTTCTCCTTTGAGGATAGATGTGGAGGGAACTGTGTTGAGACCAAGTAATTTGCTATATCAACAAACCACGAAGAGAGTACTGAGATAGCAAACAGATGTTCATTTGGCATCTGGTCATCCACTGTTCCTTCTTCACCTGCAAGCAAATCCAATCTAGACAAGAAGTCAACAACAACATTTTCCTTACCTGGTTTGTCGACGATAGTCAAATCAAATTGCTGCAACAAAAGTAACCATCTAATGATACGAGCATTTACATCAGGCTTATTCATTAAATATCTAATCGTAGCATGATCAGTATGTACAAATGTTTGATAACCAGTGATGTTGTGTCAGAACTTGTTTAGGGAATGGGCTACGGCCAGGAACTCTTTCTCGGTTACAGTATAGTTCATTTCTGCCTTGGACAGGTTTTTGCTAACAAAGTATATGGCATATGGAAGTTTATCCTCAACTTGTCCTAAGGCTTCCCCTATGGCTCTGTTCGAGGCATCAATGTGGATATGGAAAGGTAGAGCCCAGTTTGGGCCTCTCAAGATCGGGGTGGACACTAACTTATCTTTCAAGTCATTCAGAGCCCCTTGACAGTCGTCAGTCCATTTAAACTCAACATCTTTTCCTAAGAGGCCAAACAATGGCGAGGCTAGCTTACTGAAATCTTTAATGAATCTTCTATAATATCCTGCTAAGCCTAGGAAACTCCAAACATCTCTTACCTTCTGAGGAGGTGGAACCTTTTTGATGATAGCAATTTTGTTAGGATCCACCTGTAATCCTTGCCAAGAAATGGTATGACCTAACACGGTCCCTTCAGTCATTAGGAATTCACATTTTTCAGGACTGAGGGACAGGTTCATCTAAATGCACTTGTTTAAAGCTTTTCCCAGGTTGGACAAGGCTTCTTGGAAGTTAGACCCGTAAGGAGTAAAGTCATTCATATAGATTTCCACTGAATCATGAACCAACTCAGCAAATATGCTCAATACAGCTCTCTGGAAAGTGGCAGGAGTGTTGCATAGCCTAAAGGTAAGGACTCGGTAGGCAAAGGTACCCCATGGACAAGTGAAGGTGGTCTTATCTTGGTCCTCTAGGCTGATTTGGATCTGATTATACCCGCTGAACCCATCTAGGAAAGAGAAGAACTTCTTCCCTGCCAGTCCATCCAACACTTAATCTATGAAAGGCAAAGGGAAGTGGTCTTTCTTTGTGGCTTTGTTCAGTTCTCTGTAATCTACACAGATTCTCCACTTCCCATTTTTCTTGGGTACCAACACCAGAGGAGAAACCCATTCGCTGTCCGAGATGGGGTAGATGAATCCTGCATCCAACAATTTTTGCAATTCTTCTTTAACGATGTCTTTAAGGGCTAGATTAACTCTCCTCTGAGGCTGTCTGACTGGCTTACAATCCTCTTTAATGTAAATATGATGTGTACAGACCGAAGGATGGACTCCTTTCATTTCCTTATAGCTCCAGGCAAAAGCCTCCAAATGGCAGTTCAATAGGCTACATAGCTCTTTTTCCTGAGAGGGAGAGAGAGAGGAGCTGATCTTTAAAGTTCTTTCAAGGCCAAACTCCACATTCTTAACTCTGGGAGAGGTCAGATCAGTCACACAGAGGTCCACTAAAGTGTTGGCTTGGGTATCTTCCACCAACTCTTCTAAGGACAGTGCACTAGGAGGAGGATTTTGGATTAAGTTCTCAATCAAGTCATCCTCGTTTTGAGGACCTCCCATGGTGGCCTCTACTATGCACAATGGTGCAGAGTAGACCTCGTCCTCATCTCATTCTTCCAACGAGAGTGGTAAGTCATGTTCTAGCAGAGGTTGGGCAGGAGGGTATAGGACCAGCTGTTTGGACATAGGCCCATTCTTGATGGTCATGCTTCCAGCTCGACAGCTGATGTAAGCATCCGTAGTAGCTAGCCAAGGCCTTCCCAAAATGAGGGGGTATCCAATGAGTTTTTCCTTTGGCTGAAGGACCAAGAAGTCCGCAGGGTACTCCCAAGAGTCAACAGAGACCAGGACATCTTCCACAATCCCTTCAGGAGTCACAGTGGAGCGGTCTGCCAACTTCAATACTGTCGAGGTCTTCCTTAAGGAACTCTGAAGCTTGAGTTTAAGCATAGTGTCCCTGATAATCACATTAATGGCAGCCCCTAGATCAATCAAGGTGTGGGGGATGATGGTGCCATTGATGTGAACATCAACTACAGGACTCCCAGGGTCCAAATACTTTGGACAGATTACTTGCCCCAACATAACATCAAACAGTTGTCCTATGACATTGATAGTTGAGGCATCTCTCTTTCGCCTGCCTGGGTGCCTGAAACACTTCTCCTTAATCAATTTTTTGTATATCGATACATCTTTTATGGCATGGAGAAGTGGTATTTTCACACACAACTGCTTGAGTTCTCCCAGAAGCTCAGTCTCCTCTAGGTTTGGTTGCGTGGTTACTGTTAGTCGCTCAGGAAAGGGTGGAATGGCCTTGGGTTCACTTTCCTGTTTCTCTTTCTCCTCCTCTAGGGAAGGAGGTTGGCACTCTGGAAGGACCTTCCCAGATCGCAGGTTGATCTCCTGGATCTCCACAGCATAGGTAGGGCATGTTGTCTCCCCAGTATATACCTACTGGGCCTATCTATTGTTGGGGTTCGGGTTCGGTTGAGCAAGCATCTGGGGTTGTCTTGGAGGAGCAGGAGGTAATGGTTGTGGTTGAGCCGGCGGTGGAGGCAGAATGGTGAGAGGAGAGTTGTATTGGGGCCTCCACCCTGGTTGAGGTGCATTCGACTGAGGTTGTGGCTGGGCATGTGAGTGAAACAAATGAGAAGTATGTTGAGTATGGTATTGAGATGGATAAGACCACGGAGGAGGTGTGGACCATGAAGGATGAGCAGGGGGGGCCAAAGAAGGTATATGAGCGGATTGGTTGGGGTTATAATAAGCTTGGGATGTCCCTTGCATCCCCTGTTGGTAAGGTCTGGGCCCATGTGGCCTCCTTTGGTTGAGGAAGTAGAGAGGTTTAGTAGCCACCTCAGTCCCTAGGTACATGGCTTTAAATCCAGACAAGGTTGGGCATTGGTTGGTGGGGTGGTCTTCATCACAAACGAAACATACCTCTACTAAGTGCAATGGACACTTATTCTTAGGGTTCTTCCTCATGCATCTGGGACAAAAAATGGCCAAAGCCCTCTCAGCTTCCTCTTTCTTTTACTGAATTCGAAAGGTATCAAGTTTCATGGCAATAGTCTGTCTCATCTCACTTTTGAGGTCTTCCATCTAATTAGCAAACTCATGCTTGGAGAAGGTGGTACTAGCTGAAAGTGGATTCCCCTACCTCTTTTCCGGGCTGCCCTAGGATGGTTTCTAAACACAGTCTTTATGTCCTCATAAGGTAGTTGGTAGATGTCCCCTCCAGCTAGCATGTGAAGGGTATCTAGAAGGTCTTCAGGGACTCCTCGGAGTAGAACCAGCTTCAAAGATTCCGGGTCAAGTGTGCACCTGACCCGTTTATAACTAAGTTGGAACCTTTCCTCGTAATATTCTAAAGACTCATCACTTCCCATGGTCATCCGAAAGATCTCTCCCTTTGTTTCCTTGGACCTATAGTAGTCCCAGTATTTGGTGTTAAAAGCTTGCTGCATCTGATCCCAACTGGTGATACTGTTTCCAGGTAACCCCATGAACCAACGTAATGTTGCATCCTTGAGGGTAGAGGGAAAGAGTTTCAACTTTTGCTCGTCCTCAGCATAGTCATAAGTTCGACAAAGGACAACAAACTCAAACAAGAAGGTATCAGGGTCTTCAGTAGTCAATCCATGGAAGTGAGGTAAGGTTGAGGGACTTATGTTTTTCATTTTCATGTCCCCATTAGTCTCTCGGATGGGGAAGGCACCTTCTATTCTCTCATCTTCTCTTCTACCATTTCTGTTTTTAGCCATGGTCTCAGACAGAATGTTCTCTAGCTCTTCTTCTGTTATAAGATCTTCGTATATCTCTGGAGGTTCACCTATAGGTTCTTCTGGATCACTGTCACCAAAGAAGAGAGAAGGTTGACTCAGTGATGTGGTGGGGGTGTTGGGTAGGAATTTTCCAGTTTTATCTCTATTCCTACGAGGCATGAAATGGAAAGATTTTTGGTTGCTTTTTCTTTTTCTGCTTGTACCTGCAAAACTAAAACAGATGGAATTGCAACTAACTACAGTCTAGCTTGGAGAAATGAAATTGCGAAATTGAAATGCTAATCTATGAAAGCAGGAAATGTCTAATTTACTTTTGTAAAAATGAAATTGCGAAATTAAAATGCTAATCTATGAAAGCAGGAAATGTCTAATTTACTTTTGCAGAAATGAAATTGCGAAATTGAAATGTTAAACTATGAAAGCAGGAAATGTCTAATTTACTTTTGCAGAAATGAAATTACAGAATGGAACTGAAATAAACTACTTAGCAAAAGGTTAGAGTAGAAAAATAGAAGAAAAGCAGCAATCACAAATACTCTGACGCTTCCTCGGAAACGGCGCCAAAAAGAATGGTGGCCTCTAGTATTGCAGCAATAATGTTCCAACTCCTGGGACTCCCTTCTTTACTTTTATCAACCCGGTAATTCGTAACAAACTTGGAAGTGACGGTGTTGTATGCACAAGTACTAGCTCTTGCCGCAGCTGGAACAAGTCCGCTAGGGGCTCAAGACAACTTCTATGAGCTCTGAGAAGAAGCTTGTTAACTAATGGATGAAGCTAACTCGAAGGAAGCTAATATGCTTGCGAAAAGAAACTGAAAATCTGAAAGAAAGCACAAACCCTAGCAAACCCTAATTTTACCAACTAGTCCTACTGATGCGAAAAAGAGGATGCAAGCTACTGAAAGAGATGCCATTACTTCTAGGAAGGTAAAATACATGTGTCTAAGCTCCTTCTATCTGAAGAAAACAATTTTTTGTATTTTTGAATAAGTTGTCAGAATTATCATGCATGTGCTTTCACTGTTTTTAACTGTCCAGAGGTGGATCGGTGAGAGGAAATGCTTGGAAGAGGTCGGGAAGGTTCAGAGAGGGCCTAAGGGGTCCCTAACACCCTTCCAGAGAGTTTCACAGAGTTTGGCTATCAAGAAACCTCATTCATGAGCTTCTACAGGAAGTCTGCAGGGGTTCTATAGGATGTTCTAGAATTTCGACAAGATGTTCTGTGATTTTCTACAGGATGTTCAGAAATGGGATTTTGGAGGATGGATGGATGAAGAAAGATGAAGGAGTGGGTATGGAGGTAGGATAGGGGTTTGAGGTGGTCCAGGGACTGGTGGATGGGGTTGAGAGAAGATGTAGATGGTTGGATTTGTTCAAAGAGGGTTGAAGAAATGCTGCACAAAAGGTAGGGTTATGTGGGCAAAATGGCAAACGTGAGGCAAGAAACCAAGTTAGGGGATGGAGCAGATGGGTCTGATGGAGTTTGGGCAGATAGAGAAGTGGTGCATGTGCTCTTCAATTTGTGTTTCCAACTGAACCAACAAAGACTTGCAAGAAATCAAAGACCTAATTATGCCAACCTAATTTGATCTAGCTAACAGTAAAGCGAATGAACAGAAGCTTTATTTGCAAGGAAACCATGTATATTAACTATGCAATGAATCATTCAAAGATCTGAACATGTAACCAACTTCTGCAAACGAAAATCGTACACTACTGATTGCATGGCAAAGCAAAAATAATGTTTTTTTGGGGCAGCAAGGTCACTTTGATCCCAGCCCCTGATCCTATGAGGGAGAGGTGAAATCAAAGGTGCTCGTTGGCCTTTTTCTGGAGCTTTTTCCTTGTTAATAACCTACCAACTCAATCTGAACATCAAAAGCCTTTCTAACCATCAACAGTGACCTAGTTAATCGGCACGATTT
Source organism: Pinus taeda (assembly GCA_000404065.3). Classification (NCBI taxonomy): domain Eukaryota; kingdom Viridiplantae; phylum Streptophyta; class Pinopsida; order Pinales; family Pinaceae; genus Pinus; species Pinus taeda. The sequence goes on from APFE030351542.1 coordinate 51,934, forward strand.
AATGTACCTAACAGAAATGATTTTGCAAATACATAAAGAACAAATAACGATACATAAAGGAGGCCTTGGCTCTTAGGTTGGGCCCAACCCCAAGAGCTACGGCTCCTATAAAGAACTCAGAGCTGATGCCAACTAGAACTGATTTTCATTATCAAAAAATAGTCATCACCAGAAAGTTATACCACAGTAGCTACAAGAAAATGAGCTGAAAATGACAACACTATAGTGCAAAAATACAACAGTTCCAAAAGTAAACTACGAAGTCTGAGGCCTTCTTATTTATACACTACGAGGGGCCTAGCAGGCCTCCTAAATTCAAGGGACTCGGCTGTCCCCACTGCTAGTAAACAGTCACTCTTCCCAAATCTACTTGGTTGCCTTTAGGATTCGTTTTGGTGGCCCGTGAGCTCAGAGTTGAGGGTGGAGATTTCGAGGAAGGGCCATTTAATGCCAGAGAAAACCCCCCTACGAATCCTCACCTCAAGCTTGGCTGTCACCTGGCCCATAATTGCTTGGTTTTGCTCCAAAATTTGTCCAAAAAGCCTGAAATAACCACATATTAGCCTCCTAGGTAGAGTGACCACCCTTATTTGTTCAAATAACACAAACATACTAAAAAACATGCATAATCTATGAAAATTGGAGGATTGAACAAGGAAAATTAAGCAAAATGACCCCAATAAGTTACCCAATTCGGGGCTCATCACATTGCTCGAGCTGCTCCCACAATAGATCTGTTCTTGCTTTTAGCCACCCCATTTTGTTGTGGGTTATGAGGTGTCGTAAGTTCCTGTTTAATTCCTTCTGAAGCATAGAAGTCTTTAAACTACTGGGAAACATACTCTCCACCACTATCACTCCACAAGGCCTTTATCTTCCTCCCTGATTCTTTCTCTGCCAAAGTTTTGAACTCACAAAACTTCATGAAGGTTTGACTCTTCTTTTGCATGAAGTAGATCCAACATCTACGAGAAAAATCATCTATAAAAATAACAAAGTACCTTTGCTTCGTGGTGGAGGCTGTAGAGAAGGGCCCACATACATCTGAATGAACTTGATCCAGAACTGCTCCTGCTCTACCATCCTGATCATGAAAGGAAGCCTTCGCATACTTACCTAGAGTACAACCTTTACATGTGCTTGTCTGCTCCAGTTTTCACTTAGGTAATCTGATACAAATTTGCTACATGATCTTCAAGGCCCCATGATGTAAGTGGCCCAGTCTTTTATGCCATAACTCGCCATAATCTTGGCCATGCACCTCTTCTGCCTTGGAAATGAGAGCAGCACAATCTTCTACCTCTAACTTGCAGAGATTCTTAATTCGAATCCCAATCTGGTCTATCTAGTGCTGATATGCCTTAGGAAAACCTTTCCCAAACTAAAGACTACATCATAGCCTTTATCCTCAAGCATAGCAATAGACACAAGATTCTTTTTCAGCCCTGGTACATACATAACATTAGAAAGAGTGAGGGGAGAACCATGCTCCCTCTGAAACATAACCGTACCTCTACCCGAGACATAGTACTTTCCGTCATCACCCATCTCGATCCGTATCTAGAGATCCTTCTCCTCCAAAGTGCTGAAAAGATTCTTGTCACCTAACATGTGGAAGGAAGCTCCACTATCCAAATACCAAACACATCCCATGCTGGATGAAACCATGCATGCAATAAGCGAGAAATCCATCTCAAACTATGAAGCTAGTGCATCACCATCAGATTCCTTGGAGGAACCTTTCTTCTTGGACTTCCTTTTTGGGCAATTATTAGCATAATGACCCAAATCATGACAATGGAAGCATCTCACCTTTGACTTGTCAAACTTCTTCCCTACTTGAGAAGACTTGGAATGGGATGCCTTCCCTTTCCCTTTCTTAGCTTTAGAAGCTAAAGCCAAGTTCTCTTCATCATCATGTTTTGATGAAGAAGCTCCATCCCTGGTGCTCTGTCTGATCTCCTCCTACATCAAATCCGACCATAGTCATTCCCAATTTGGTAGTTTGTCCCTTCCATTCACTGAGTCCTGGTAGCTACGCCATCTCTTAGGAAGGCCAAGGAGTGCTAGACTCACCATATCCTCATCAGCTGTAGTGACTCCTACGCTTGAGCTCATCTCTATAGGTGGTGAGCTTGTTCAAGAATGTAGAAATAGAGTCACCCTTCTCACAATTGATCTTTCGAAGCTTGTCCTCCAGTGCCAACTTCCTTTGATCACCGCTATTCTGATATAAACCTTTCAATGTTTTCCACATTGGAAACGGAGACTCCTCCCATGGAGGCTTGAGACTATGTGATCTCGAACACCCTCCAAGAGAATTCTCCTAGCTCTAGCCACACACTTACCCCATTCCACTAGCTTAGTCTTGTCAGTAGGCTCAGGGACTTCTTGATCAATGAAATCCTTAAGACCATTATCTTCCAAAACTGTCTCCATGCGATCATTCCAAGCTATATAGTTTGAGCTGCCATCAAGGGCATACTCAAGCCTCAAACCATTGAATGCCATTGATGAAATAGATGTGATAATAACTTGAGATCTATATCAAGAATAAAAAAACTTCGAATTCCTTCTGCTAGTATATTGTTCTTGCTTGATCAGCTGTGCTCTAATACCATGTAGAAATTTCACCTGTAGAACAAACCGATATATGCAATGTCCTAAAGCATAATACTTGTTCCACTTCTACAAAACATTAAGCAGAAGCATAATCGAAATCATGAGAAACATCAAGTAGAAACATGCATAAATGATCAAGAAAATTAATCACACATACACAAGATATATCCAGGGGAAAGCACTAGCATAAAACCCCAACCATGTATTATCAATCAAGTGGAAATCCTCTTCAGAATACAAACGAATTAGCTCTCAAGCTATTCAGTTCTCAATGAACTATGAAGATATGAAGATATGTCTCATGAACCACCCAAGCCCTGTTTATATAGGCTTTACCTATGGTCCTTACGTAGTTTTCTTAGGAAATAATAGCAAAAGCATATTCTATTAATTCCAACATATCAAAACCAACCAATGGTCCAACTACATATTCCTTGAGAACACTAGTTCCTCAACCATGCAAAAACTACTTACTAGAAATAGTTAAGCATCTTATAGTACAATGTCCCACACCTGATCTCAACTGGGTCTCTGATAGAACTGACATGCAACAGTTATCCATGAGTGAATCCTCAGTTATCTAAAATAATAGTTGTCACATGAATGCAAGCATTAACAAACTATATTTTATTATTTTAACAACTTGTTAAAATAATATAATTGGACTTTAACTATTTAGAACTAAGTCAACTAATTCTCTCATTATAGAACTGAACCTTATCTCCTTTAATCAAGGGATAAATTCTTAAATCAAGGGAGAAAATAATTGCATGATCTCACAAAGACTTCAAGTTTAATTTTTCATAATTAATTAACTCATGGAGATTAATTAATTAATATTTTAAATTGTTGTTAAGACCAAAATTGATTTTACTTCCTATAGATAGACTAGGGACTGTTATAAATAGGAAGGGACCCAGAAATGCTATTTTTAGAACTTTCTATTCTTAGCAATTTCACCTCTCACCCAATGTGGCCAATGACCTCAATGGCCAAACTGATATTTTTAGACATGCTATTTTTAGCAGGTCTATTTTTAGCACATTCTAAATTTAGCATTTCTTGTTGCACACTTTTCAACAGTTTGATTCGTGATTCAGACTTTGGCATGGAATATATTGGATGTGTTGAAGCTATTTTGGTGGGATTCCTGTGGCATGCTATTTTGACATTGTTTCTTCTTCAGTTACATGTGTGTGAATGATTTGTACTTTCCATGATCCGTTTCACTTCTAAATATGTTTGATTTTCAAGGGTGATAAGCAGAATCCATCTTTTATGCTCTGTTTTGGGAAAATCATCATAATTTGTTTCATTTCTTTAGTTTAAAAATAATTCATGATTTCCATGCTCTTTTTAGCACCTCATCAGTCTAAACCATTCCATCAATATACTACAAAGTGTTAAAGTACTTGTCTACCTTGCCCCATCAGATGTCTACAATTCTGATTTTCTTTTGCCCTTACCTAGTTCACTCTCTGACCTAATTCACTCGTCCAATGACCACCCCAATCAAATCAAATCAAAACCCTAAGCTACTATTTCTAGCATAAAACCCTAAACTATCCATCCCTCTAGGTTGTGATCCTTTAGAGAGAGCCTTCTCCGTCTTGGTATGGTTAGCTACCAAGTCAAAAGGTTGCTTTGTGGTTACCTCACCTGGACTCTTCCTAAGCCTTGGAGATCTGGAGGAGTGATAAGAACCCGCATAGTGACCACCTTCGAGTCAATTGTCCAAATGTCTAAGCACCTTCTCTGTATATTGTGGATCAAGGCATCTTAGCAGAACACCATTGTGGTGCTTTATGAAAAACACTCTGTTGGTTGCTAATTTTCCCACTTTCACCCACCTTTTTATCCCTTTCCTGTACTCGTTTCATGCCCTTATTGGTCAATTTGCATTCTAAACAGCGAAGGAACACCTATTGTAATGTATTTGGGACTTTTTAATCAATGAAATGCAGCCATAGGGGATTATTTCCTAAAGCAACTTGCTAACTTAATTTTTCGTACATATTTGGAGGAATGATGATCAAAGGCATGATTAAGTGTGTGATGATTATTGAGCTGGCAGCGGTATCTTTGGATATCAGCTGCAACGTTGGATCAACCTATTGACTATCACAAGTTCTACCTTTGAATTATGTTGTATCTCAATAAACCACTATGTATTTGTAGGCAAACAACTGCTGTAATCTTAGGCACTGTTAGTTGATTAATGAAATATATAAGTAGTGATTACAGGGCTAGTAAGGCCACCACTAGGAGATATACAATATTTCTGAGTTGTAACAACAGACCTCTATAATGACATTTTGATTAATACAATTGCTAATCTTTTGAGTATTATATAGATCTTGATCTTTCCACAGCCTTGATCAAAGAGTTGGGCCCACTCTCCTAACCAAGCATTGTTGGATTAGATGCGTGTGTAGGTTTATTTTCTGTTGTGTTATCTCTTTGCTATGTAATGATTTCAATGTTTTACTATGAGTTTTAAATTTGTGTTACTCTTATTTGTTATTACAGTTATAACTTGTTGTTACACATTGTTATGTTATGATTAAATGTTCAATGATGGTTAGGGAAACTATCGCCTGCATATAACTTGCATGATAGCCTTGAAATAACCAGTCGAGCCCCTAGGTTGAAAATTAATATGGAATTGGTTGAATTTCATTATTCATAGATGAACAACAACATTTCGGCATCGTTGTCGGGAGGCTATCGAAGGCACGAAAGTACGATGTTAGGTCCCTATGATACTAGGGTAACCCCTTATTGTTATTAGTACAACCCCTTTATTATATTTTTGTGCCCATGTAGTCCCCATATTGTTATTATTGTACCCCATGGAAGCCCACTATTGTTATTATTGTGCCCTTACATTATTATTATTATGTCAGCTCTGATTATATTATGACCCCTTAGACTCATATATATAGAAATGACGTCTTGTCATTTGTATCATCCAAGAATTATTCATTTGTGTAATGTAAAGGAGATTGCCCCCTTGAAGAGGCTGAATTCTAAGGCATTTATCTTTCTTTTCTATATTTTTGTGAGCTAGCTTCATAACATTTGGTATCAGAGCTTTGGATTCTAGAGTTTTGCTGCTCCAAACAAGTCATCGTGGAATTTTCGCTATAAAATTTTTTCTGCGATGTTGCAGAAGCTAAAAACAAAACCCATTGATACGACATCTCATTGAACCTCGGGTCCAAATTTCAGATCTTGTCTCGCTATATGTTCAGAGATATGATCTGAGGAAGTTATGGTTTTTGCAAGCTCAAGAATTTCATATAAAACAAGTCATCGTGGAATTTTTGGTATAACTATTTCTCTATGAAGTTTCAGAAGCTAAAAAAAAAACCATCTGAGGAAGTTAGGGTTTGTGCAGACTCCCGAATTACATCCTAGATAGGTGACCTTGGGAAAATCGTCATAACTTTCTCTTTGAGCATCAGATTGAAATTTCGTAAGAAGTTACAGAAAGAGTGAAGACTTTATTTATTTTGGTATAAATTTTAGAACCTAAGGTTGAAGCAATAACACGTGGCACATCGTACAATTTCACTCTACAAAATAGTCTATAATTAGGTCATCGCGGGAGAATGGGAATATATATTTCTTAGAGAATCCAATTGCGATCAGAATTGCGGAGTTAGAAAGAGGACTTAGAGGGCTATTACAAGCCGAAATTTCAGAACTTAAAGATTCTAAATTATAGGATTACAATCGTTTCAAGATCGAGCTCCTAAAATCAAGAAAAATCGAGATGAGGAAGTTTGATGGCAAGGATCCAATAAATTGGATACTATAGATGGAGAAATATTTTGATCTACATGGTGTACCATTGTTACAAAAGGTACATATTGCATCTAATTATTTAGAACCGAATCAATTTTTAGGGTATAAATGGCTTTGTTCTCGTAAAGCACTTCTCACTTGGTCAATTTTCATGGAAGAAATGATAGCACACTATGAGGATACAAAGAGTAACACCTTCTTTAGCCAATTGATAAATCTCGAACAAAAGGGTTCAATGGTAGAGCACATTGAGAACTTTCAAAATTTGAATATAAGGGTAAATGATATTCCAAAGAAGCAAAGGATTGATGTATTCATAGGGACTTTAAAGGATAACATTCAAAATGAGGTTCATATTTGGGAACCTAATTCATTGGAAAAGGCATTCAGGTTGGCAAGAAAAATTGAAAACGAAATTATGGAAACAAGGAATCCCATCACTCATGGCTATAATTATGGAAGTGTTTTTTCTCCTAGCCTTCCACAACCTACAAGGTTTACACGACAAAAATTGAAAGAAAAAAGAGAAAAAGGGCTTTGTTACAATTTTGCTATCAAATACACTAAAGGTCATAAGTGTGCTGAGAACAAATTATTTTACATAGATTATGAAGAGGAGGAAGAAAAGGATAAAGAAATATAAAAATAAGAGGATATACACCAGGAACCTACCCTAGAGAAATAAGAAATGAATTTGAGCATATCTTGTAAAGCATTGGCAAGAATTACCATTCCTCAAACTCGCAAGATAGAAGAACATATCAAGAAGAAAAAGGTTCAAGAAGTGAAAAATCACATCGAGAAAGAAGAAATGAATCCAACCATATCTTGTAATGCATTGGCTGGAATTACCACTCAAATTTTCAAGATCGTGGTGGTTAACGTCCACTGAGACCAAATTGGTCTATCGGACCTATAATTTTTTTTATTTTTTTTAATTATCTGGCTCCTCGTCTTTCTTGGCAAGATTGGTGCTGTAGCTTTATTTTTTTTCTCTACTGTCTTCCAACTTCCTTTATCTTGCATCTCCTTCATCTCTTCTGGTTCTTGGGACATTGGTATCTTAGCTTCACAATCTATTGTGTCCGTCCTTTTGAAGATAGTTGGAGAAGAAGTTTGGTCTAGTAGATCTGCTTTGCTGTTAAATGAAGATTTATTTTGTGCGGTATTCAAATCCTCATAATTGTTTATTTGTTGGGTGGGGATTTCTCCCTGCTTGTCTTGAGAGTTGTTTCTTTCTTGCCCAATTTCTTGTGATTCAAAGTTTTCTCTATAGTATTCTTATTTGATGACAGTGTATAGTTCTTTTTGTGCTCCTTCCCACCATGTAGATCTGTGGTGGTTTTTTCTAGAAGAATTTTTCTGGGAGGCTTTTGGGCAATTTTTGGCTAGATGACCTGTCTCGAAGCAGGATCGACATCTGAAGAGGACACTTTCATAATCAAGTTTCTGGTTCCACACATAGTCTTTACTTGTTAGGTTTATTTCAGCTGGGAATACAGCGCTGAAGTCCATTTCCACACAGATGCGTGCATAGGTGGTTCTGGCATATTCCTCTGTTTCTGGACACCTGCAATAAAATTTCCCAATTGCATTTGCAATGGCTTTTAGCGAGAAGAGATTCCAAAGATGCAAGGGTAGGCTTGGAAATCTCACCCAAACTGGTGTCGAGGTTATGACTGCTATAGAGGGATCGAATGATGGGTTCCATGGCTTCATGAATAGGCTTAATTTTTCCCAAAACCAAGGGCCGAAATCTAGAATACATTTCCTGCTTTCAGCGTTTTCAAAATCTACTATAAAGAAACCCCTAGCACATGGGTAGATATTAATTTCATAAAAATTGACAGGCTTCCATACATCCGAGATCCAATTGTGGAGCGCTGTCAGCCGTGGCCAAAAACCATTGAACCGGCAGATTAGGGCACTTTCGGAAAAATTCAAAGCCTCATCAAGTGAGGCCTGGACCACCTAGACATTGGGAGCTGGGGCTTCACTAAGAAGGACATATCAAGAAGAAAAGTATTCAAGAAGTGAAAGATCACATCAAGCATCAAGAAATGAATCCAACCATATCTTGTAATGCATTGGAAGAAATTACGACTCCTCAAACTCTCAAGATAGAAGGACATATCAAGAAGAAAAAGATTCAAGCAGTGAAAGATCACATCGAGCATCAACAACAAGTTCTCCAACTTTTAAATGATAACGCCACTTTGGTGCAAAATCAAATGAAACAACGGGCAGATCAACATCGCAGTGAAAGAAGTGTTAGAAAAATTATATATTACAGAGCAATGGAACACACATAAAATATTGCAAAAATATAAACACAGAAAACACATAAAACAAGAGAGACACAAATATATGTGGTTCACCTAGTTTGGGCTACGTCCACGGAGAAACAACCAGTTCTTCTTTTATTATATTATCCAACAAACTGAAGAGATACAACCTACAACAGATCCACTGTAACTCCCTCTTCTCTCCCAATCTCCTCTCACTTCCTCACTCAGAATACAGATCTATATAGATGTAATATAATTCCCTCATATATAGTGAGGGGTTGCCTTCTAGGGAAAAAAACCCTAAATTAAACATAACTTCTACCATCAGATCATCCGCCTAATGAACGGCCCAGATTGACTAGAAATTACTATACTTTTACAAGGCAATTTTACATATGTTTTTAGCTTCAAGGGTGCTAGCCCCCAGACCCCCATGGGAGGGACAAGTCCCCCCCCCCCCCACGTGGAGGGGTGTATAGTCTTCCTGGGGTATACATCCAGTTGAAACCTTTGAATACAGAAGATAATTAGGCTCCACACCCAACAAGAAGTTTTGATGTAGGAGATTGGGTATTTTTACGACTACATCTCAAGCAAGTTATTTATTGTTAATCTAGGTTTTCATTGATGTCAATATAACAGTGTTTGTGATGGAAAATTGTTTGATACATGATTGCCCATTGATGCCGATTGATCATAATGCTCATAGTGATGAAAGTTCGATATATGATGATATGATGAGATGGAGGACCGAAGTGGATTGAATATATATATATATATATATAATATATATATATATATATATATATATATATATATATATATATATATATATATATATTATATATATATATATATATATATATATATATATATATATATATATATATATAGACATAATAGAAGCAATAGATCCATGAAGCAACATGAGCAAGAAGCAAAAGAGTAAGATGAAGAGTTTATCGAAAGCCATCAAAGAAGCAAGTCATCGGAGCAAGAGAAGTAGGTTATCGCATATGCCCAAGCGTAAGTTTTATCGAAAGAAAAAAGAGCAACAACGATAACAGAGGAGTAAAGAAGAAAGCTATCAGAAGAGTGGAAGAGTGAAGAGAAGTCATAGGAGAAACAACTATCGAAAGAGTGGTAATAGGAAAGTATGGACTTCCTTGATCGTGGTTGAAGTCCCGCACTCAATCCTAGCCGTCGATCTCTTAGTCAACCCTTAGATCATGGTCAACTGAGGGGTTTAAGGCCGTTTTTAATCCATGTGCCAGTCAAAGTCCTGCAAACCATTGACTGGGATAAGGTTATGGACCCGATGGATTTATTAACAACTATTTAATGTAATATCGCATCCGCAATATCGCAACTTTCAAAGGATGTTAAAACCTCTGATTGTGATAGAGTTGTGGGCCTGATGGATTCATTAAAAATAGTTCATTGAATATCACATCTGATCCATCAAAAGACAGAGCATGTGCACACTTGTAAACCTCTGATTTTTTATGAAGTTGCGATTATGGGATTAAAGGAATGACTCTGATTCTCATGAAATTACGATTGCGGGAGTAGAGGTGATGACGTGGCATGTGGGACCTCCATGTGGAGAAGAAGGACAATTCACAATTCTTGAATGTGAATTAGCATAAGAAAGAAAGCCAAAGGTCGAGCGAATGGTAGAAAGAAATTTGAAGGTCGAGTGAGTGCAAAGGACATCAAGGGGACATCGGAAGATGAAGGTAAAAACATTATGTTGATTGGGTTAATATTTAAAATAAAAAAAGGCTCAGACCTGTGATAAATTGAGTGATGGAAGAAGTACATAACACAATTTTGAAGAACAGTTCTATGAAAGGAAATAAAGTTTCATCTGTCATCGTTTGAAGGGACCAGTAGACAGCACCAGCATTGAAGTGATTGTGATTTTGTTTCTTGGAAGTAAGATATCGCAACAATAAGAAGCAGTAACTCCCGAAACAGTTATTGTAACAATAAGAACAGAGGGTTGAAAAGAAAAAACTAAGAATTGCTTTTATTGTGCAGACATTGAGGCTTAGCGCAACTTATCAAAGATATCTTGTGGAAAAACATCAACAGATCTTGGAGACATTATTGGAGATCATTATGGCTATTTTAAATCATCATAAGGTAACTTTTCCAAATCTGTGTGGAGTAATATGAAGAATTGTGAAGACTCCTTCATATGAAGACATGTTGTCATTGATGTAGCAGTGAAGTTGTAGATTGATAAAACACAGTGAAGAATATTTTGAGAGTAGTGTAATACAATCAAAACATTTCTTGACAAAGCAAAACTATAGGGTTGGAGCCCTTAGGGTTGGTGCCTCAAAATTGGAAGGATTGGTGTCCTTGGAGTTGGTACTCCTAAACACAAGGTTGGTGCCTTGAGAAGATAGGGTTGGAGCCTCACAATGACCAAGTTGGTGCTTGGCAACAGATTGGAGCCCTATATATATTGTGCCTGATTTATTGTAAAGAATATATTAATAAAAGCATATATTCCTATTGTTCATTTTATGTTCTAAATATAAATAATTTAACTGGTAAAAATAAAAATTGAAAAGAAATAATGATTCACCCACCCCTCTCAGTATTTCCAACAATTGGTATCAGAGCCAGCTTCTTCATATCAACCTAACAGCTAGAAGAAGGATTCTTAGTCACAATGAGAAATCAAGAAGTGTAAGGAAGACCTCCTTTTTTTGATGGCACAAATTTTGGTTTTTGGAAGAAAAGAATGTCCTACTACTTAATGTCCATTGGACCTGAAGTTTGGCATTCAGTTTTAAATGAGTACACAGCTCCTTCCACTCTTCCAACAATTCAAGACGAAAGGAAAGCTTACATTGCAAATGCAAAATCCTTAAATTCCTTCACTAGTGGAATCACTGATTCTAAATTTACAAAAGTCATGAATTGTGACTTGGCCAAAGAAGTATGGGATAAGCTAGTTAGCTTATACGATGAGGACTCCAAAGTTAAGAAGTAAAAGCTTCAAATCCATAGAAGGCAATTTGAAAGTCCGAAAATGGATGCTGAAGAAGATATTGCATCATACTTTCTCCAAGTAGCTGAAGTGGTCAACTCTCTTAAAGGATTGGGAGAAAACATCGAAGAAAGCACTATTGTTCAAAAGGTCTTAACATCTCTCCCTGACAGATTTGACTCTAAAGTAAGTGCTATGGAAGAAATGAAGGACCTAGATACTCTCAAGATGGATGAACTTCATGGAATCCTCATTGCCTGTGAGATGAGAAAAGGAAGCCCAAGTTCGAAAGATGCAGCATTCAAGGCCTCAAAATCAAAAAAGGGGAAAGAATGGAATACTAGTGGTGATGACTTCGATGTTGAATCCAAATTGGCACAATTTGTACGAAGACTAAAGAAAGGATCTAAGCTAAAAGGCAAGTACCCTCTTATTTGTTTCAAATGTGGAAGAACAGGTCATTATGTTGCAAAATGTCCTCTTAAGCATGATAGTGATGGTGAGGAAAATTATAAAAGGACGGTATACAAAAAGAAAGGGTTCAGTAAGAAGAATTTCTTCTCTAAGTAAGATGAGTCTGATGAAGGTGAATTTGTAGTCATCAAAAAGAAATCAACTAATTAGTTCCCTCACCGCAAAGAAGGTAATGATGAATCAGATGAAGAAAATGACCATGCTGGAACCCAAGAAGTATTATTCATGGCATTCAAAAATGATGATGATTCACATCTAGAAGGAAATGTAAATGAATTGTTAATGAGCGACATTGAAGAAAATGAGAAATTACGAAATAAAATCATCTCTCTCAAGGTAGAAAATGAGGAAACAAAAATAAGGGAAGACCTCTTGAAAAATAAGCTAAAAGAAAAAGAAGAAAATTGTGAAGAACGTGAAGCCGAAATAGTATCTCTAAGGAAGGAATTGGAGCAAGTCAAAAAGGGTTGGGAAAGCTCTCAAATACTTGACATTATCCTAAATAATCAAAAACCTCAACATGACAAATCTGGGATAGTTTTTAAAGGAGAATCATCAAGTACTAAGAATAATGTGAAAAGCTATGTCGACATACTTTCTAGCAACCCAAAAGGAGAAAGATTTTAAGTATGGGGGTTTAAGTAAGGAGAAAGATTATTTCATCAAAGGGCAAGGAAAAATCAAGACCTACAACTCTTTTGATCCCTTGGCCAAATTTGATCCAATTTGCTTATTATGTAATGATAATGGACATAATGAACAAAAATTCCCCCTCAAAAGAAGAAAAGCAAAAAATGAGAATCCCAACATGGATAAATGTGACCTAGCTCTATGTGCTCACAATGATGAAAATCATTGGTTTGTGGATAGTGGGTGTTCCAAACATATGACAGGGGACAAAAGGAATTTTTTTCTCATTGAACAAAAAGGAAGGAAATGTATCCTTTGGAAGTGGATCTGCAAAAATTGCTAGAAAAGGAACTGTTACCATTATTAATGGAAAAGGAAAGGCTCAAAAGTCTTTTCTAGTAAACAGACTCAAACACAATCTCCTGAGTGTTAGCCCAATCTGTGATCAAGGACATAATGTTGTCTCTAGCACTAAATATTGTGAAATAAGAAACTCTTCCTCAGGGGAACTTGTGGCGAAAGGAGTTAGAACATCAGATAACGTCTACATTCTGAACAAAATTCAAGAAGACAAATGTTACTTAAGTCAAATAGATGAAAGTTGGTTGTGCCACAAGTGACTTGGACATACAAGTTTCGATAACTTGATCAATATCAACAAGATTAATGTAGTACGAGACATCCCAAAGGTATTCAAGCCAAATGAAGGAGTATGTGATCCATGTCAACATGGAAAGCAAACTAGAACCAACCAAAAGACCAAGGAGTTTTCTAGATCAAAACCTTTGGAGATCATCCATGCTGATTTATGTGGACCAACTAGAACTCCGGCACTCCAAGGAGAAAGGTAATTTGCTTTATTTGTTGATGTAGGAATTTACAAGGTAAGTTCCTCAGACAGAACACCAAAGGACACCGCTCACAAATAGATCACAGATCAATACACCAGTATTTTGATGTGGTTAAAACCCTCAAAGAGGGAAACAGTCCACGGCCTGAGCCAACGCGGCCACTTCAGGCAATTTATTAATAAAAGAATGAAAATTTACATAAGCTTCTCTCGTGAACGGTTAACCTACAAATGACCCTCCATGCGCTTTAAATAGAATTCATGGACCAATCGGGTGTTAAGCCACGGATCAAGTGTCGGTAATACCGAGGAGAGAATGAACCGTCGGATCACTACAAATCGTGACCGTCGGATTGTAAGTTACAAATGTACATAGTAAAGAAACACACTTTACCTAACTCTATACTAGACCAAGTTATACTTAACTATTCCTATGTGTTGGAATATCCTAACAGTTGATGGCTATACTAGAATGATGTGGGTATATTTAGTAAAAAATAAATCCAAAGCATTTGAGTGTTTTAAAAATCTTAAAGCTCTTGTAGGAAATGAAAATGATTCTAAGATTAAATGTCTTAGAACGGATAGAGGGGGCGAATTCACATCAAAAGAATTTGATGAATTTTGTAAAGTACATGGAATCGAAAGAGAACTCTCTGTTGCCAGAACACCCAAGCAAAATAGGGTAGTTGAAAGAAGAAACCGAACAGTTCAAGGAATGGCAAGAACAATGTTAATAGCAGCTGACTTGCAAACAAAATTCTGGAGAGAAGTAGTTAGGACAGTTGTTTATACCTTGAATTGAACTCAACTAAGACCAAATAATGAGAAGAATCCTTATGAATTATGGAAAGGAAGACCTGCTTCAGTAAAATACTTCAAGATTTTTGGAAGCAGCTGCTTCATAAAAATCAGTGACGGCTCACGAGGAAAATTTGATTCTCGGGTTGACGAAGGGATATTCCTTGGATATTCTACAAGGAGCAAAGCCTAGAAGTGCTACAATAATCAACTATGGAAAATAGTGGAAAGCATTGACGTGAAGATTAATGAAGACCTTCCAAAAAAAGAAACTGAAGATCATGAAGTTGACCCTCTCATTGAAGAAGAACCTGAAAAAGAGGAAAAAGATCAAGAAAAACACAAGGACAAAGAACCATCTCAAACCCCTTCAAAGATGAAGTTTCTCCAAAAACATCACCCGGAAGAAAAAATTATTGGCAATATAGATGAAGGGATGCAAACCCAAAGAAGGATGACAAGTACACCAAAGAAAAATGATGTTGCTCTCCTATCTATGATAGAACCAGAAACATTTACTCAAGCAAATAAGGATCCTCATTGGGTAAAAGCCATGGAAGAAGAAATGTCTCAAATTGAGAAGAATGAAACATGGGATTTGGTACCTCATCCAAAGGATAAAAATGTAATTGGAACCAAGTGGGTGTTTAAAAACAAAATGAATGAATATGGACAAATCATCAGAAACAAGGCAAGGCTTGTTTGTAAAGGTTATTCACAAATTGAAGGAATCGACTTTGAAGAAACCTTTGCACCAGTAACTCATGTGGAAGCTATAAGGATGTTCTTGGCATTTTCTTGCTCAAAAGGATTTAAAATCTATCAAATGGACATAGAATCAACTTTTCTGAATCAGGAACTCAAGGAAGAAGTCTACATGGAGCAACCAGAAGGGTTTAATCTAGCATAAGGAAAAGACTTTGTTTGTAAGTTGAAAAAGGCATTATATGGGTTGAAACAAGCTCCTAGAGCTTGGTACGCAAGATTGGATCACTATCTACAACAACAAGGCTTCAAGAAGGGGGTGGCAGGAAGTAATCTCTACATAAAGATGGATGAGGATAAGTTACTAGTCACTCTTGTCTATGTTGATGATCTGATTTTTGCTAATAATAATGATGAGATGAGCCATGAGTTTGCTCAAAATATTTCAAAAGAGTTTGAGATGTTGATGATAGGAGATTTATCTTACTTCCTTGGACTACAAGTATCTCAAACCCCGATAGGCATGTTCATATCTCAAGCAAAATATCTTAAAGAGATGATATGGAATGGAAGATTGTGCACCCATGAGCACACCTATGACCACAGATTGCAAATTAAGCAAAGATGATGACTCTCCTCCGGTAGATGCAACTCATTATAGGTCAATAATTGGAGCCCTCGTATACTTAAATGCTACCAGACCTAACATTATGCAAGCAGTAGGAATGGTGGGAATATTTTAATCTGTTGCTAAACAATCCCATTTGTTGGTTGTAAAAAGAATTATCAGATACTTGAAAGGAACTCATGATTTTGGTCTTTCGTAACCTAAGAGATAAACTCTTACTATGACTACATACATCGATGCTAATTGGGCCAGAAGTGTCGATGATCAAAAAATTACCAATGGAAATGCATTCTTCCTCGGAGATTGTCTAGTATCTTGGCTTAGCAAAAAACAAACATCCATATCACTATCTACAGCTGAAGTCGAGTATATAGCTGCTGCAGATTGTTGTACTCAAATATTATGGATGAAGGAAGCTCTGAAAGATGTCAACGTAGGTACAAATCAACCAATCATCATCTATTGTGATAACACAAGTGCTATTAGTCTCAGCAAAAATCTAGTGATGCACTCAAAGACCAAACATATACCAATCAAGTATCATTTCCTTCGTGAACAAGTCGCTAAACAAAACATCATCTTGGAATATATCAATACTAAGGAGAAGATAGCTGATATTTTCGCAAAACCTCTTCCTCAATAAGCATTTGAACATCTTCGCCAAAAAATGGGGGTTATTTCTCTAGCATCACATTAAGTTTATTTATAAATACGTTGCATGACAGGGGGAGCAATTCAACAGGGGGAGTCCTTGTGCACTCCTTTTCCTTTGATGTTAAAGGGGGAGAGAAGAAGAATATTGCCATCAATGACAAAGGGGGAGATTGTTACTCTAGGTTGTCATTGATGTCAATATAGTAGTGTTTGTGATGGCAAATTATTCGATACATAATTTCCCATTGATGCCCATTGATCATAATGCTCATGGTGATTAAAGTTTGATATATGATTATATGATGAGATGGAGGACCCAAGTGGATTGAATATATATATATATATATATAGACAGAATAGAAGCAGTAGATCCGTGAAGAACCATGAGCAAGAAGCCAAAGATTAAGATGAAGAGTTTATCGAAAGCCATCAAAGAAGCAAGTCATCGAAGCAAGAGAAGCAGGTTATCGCATATGCCCAAGGGTAAGTGTTATTGAAAGAATAAAGAGCAACAATGATAATAGAGGAGTAAAGAAGAAAACTATCAGAAGAGCGGAAGAGTGAAGAGAAGTCACAGGAGCAATAGCTATTGAAAGAGCAGGGGTAGGAAAGTACGAACTTCCTTTGTCGTGGCTGAAGTCCCGCACTTAATCCTAGTCATCGATCTCATAGTCAGCCCTTAGATCGCGGTCAACTATAGGGGTTAAGGCCGCTTTTAATCCATGCGCCAATCGAAGTCTCGCAAACCATCGATTGTGATAAGGTTGTGGACCCAACGGATTTATTAACAACTGTTTAATGTAATATCACATCCATAGTATCGCAAGTTTCAAAGGATGTTAAAACCTCTTATTGCAATAGAGTTGTGGATTCGATGGATTCATTAAAAATAGTTCATTGAATATCGCATCCACTCCATCGAAAGACAGAGCATGTGCACACTCATAAAACCTCTGATTCTTTATGAAGTTGCGAATACGGGATTAAATAAATGATTCTGATTCTCATGAAATTGCAATTGTGGGATTAGAGGTGATGACGTGGCATGTGGGACCTCCATGTGGAGAAGAAGGACAGTTCACAACTCGTGAATGTGAATTAGCATAAGAAAGGAAGCCAAAGGTCGAGTGAATGGTAGAAAGAAAGCTTAAGGTCAAGTGAGCACAGAGGAAGCCGAAGGGCCAGTGGAAGATGAAGGTAAAAACATTATGTTGATTGGGTTAATCTTTAAAAAAAAGGCTCAGACCTATGATAAATTGATTGATGGAAGAAGTACATAACACAATTTTGAAGAACATTTTAGTGAAAGGAAATAAAGTTTCATCTGTCATCGTTTGAAGGGAGAAGTAGACAGCACCAACATTGAAGTGATTGTGAGTTTGTTTCTTGGAAGTAATATATCGCAACAATAAGAAGAAGTCACTCCCGAAATAGTTACCACAACAGTAAGAACAGAGGGTTGAAAAAAAAAATAGAGAATTGTTTTTATTCTGTAGACATTGAGGCTTAGCGCAAATTATCAAAGATATCTTGTTGAAAAACATCAGTAGATCTTGGAGAAATTATTGGAGATCATGATGGCTATTTGAAATCATCATAAGGTAACTTTGCAGACTTTGTGTAGGCAATATGAAGAATTGTGAAGACTCCTTCATTTGAAGATAGGTTGTCATTGATGTAGCAGTGAAGTTGTAGATTGACAGAACACATTGAAGAGGATTTTGAGAGCAGTGTAATACAATCAAAACATTTCTTGAAAAATCAAAACTATAGGGTCGGAGACCTTGGGGTTGGTGCCTCAGAATTGGAAGGATTGGTGTCCTTGGAGTTGTTGCTCTTAAACACAAGATTGGTGCCTTGAGAAGATAGGGTTGGAGCCCTAGAGGTTGGAACCTCACAAATGACCAAGTTGGTGCTTGGCAACAGATTGGAGCCTTATATATATTATACTTGATTTATTGTAAATATTATATTAATAAAAGTGTTTATTCCTATTGTTCATTTTGTGTTATAAATATAAATAACTTAACTGGTAAAAATAACAATTGAAAAGAAATATGGATTCACCACCCCCAGTATTTCCAACATTTATGAGAAGGAAATGTTGGAAATACTACATGCACTTAAGAAATGGCAACCTTACCTAATGGGAAGACACTTGAAGGTAAAAATGGATCATGATAGTCTTAAATACTTTTTAGAACAAATATTATCTTTAGAAGAACAGGAAAAATGGGTCACAAATATGTTGGGTTATGACTTTGAAATCATCTACAAAAATGGGAAGAAAAATGTTGTTGGATATGCACTCTCAAGAAAGGATGAGGATGTTTGTTTTGTGCTATTTCTATTATCCAACCAGATTGGATAAACGAAGGAAGGGATGAATGAAAAAAGGATGAAGAAATGTGGCCACTCATTCAAAAGTTGCAGAAGATCCTAGTTCAAACAATATTGCCAGAACTTGATGAGGAAGGAAAAATCATATTGGAGCCTTGAGCAGTCACATAAATAAGAACCTGACAGTTATGAAATCAATCAATTTCAGAGTATCTCATCAAGTGGAAGAACTTACCCACTAAATATTCCACAGGAGGACAAGAATTTTATATAGAAGCATCAAGAACTACTCAAGCATTGAGGACAACACTTTTTGAAGGAGAGGGGCATGTTAGGTCCCTATACTACTAGGGTAATCCCTTATTGTTATTAGTAAAACCCCCTTATTATATTGTTGTGCCCATGTAGTCCCCATATTGGTATTATTGTGCCCCATAGAAGCCCACTATTGTTATTATTGTGCCCTTACATTATTATTGTTATGTCGGCTCTGATTATGTTATGACCCCTTAGACTCATATATATATAAATAAGGTCTTGTCATTTGTATCATCCAAGAATTGTTGATTTGTGTAATGTAAAGGAGGTTTCCCCCTCGAAGAGGCTGAATTCTAAAGCATTTATCTTTCTTTTCTATCTTTTTGTGAGCTGGTTTCATAACATATGACCAGTATTGACCATAGGACGATTCTCTCATCCTAGGGAGGGAATTTTTTCACACTCCTTCAGGTCTTGAGCATTAGATTATTATTTTTTTCCCATGGGAACCATTCTCTTGTCCTGGGAAGGGAAGTTTTTTTTCACCCTGTTTCAGGTCCCGAGCTTAGATTGTGGTTGGTTTGACTTCCTTCTTTTTCTTTATTTTTGGGGGCCACTCACTCGTCCTAGGGAGGGAATTTTTCACCCTGCTCAAGATCTTGAGCTTTCAATTTTCTTGAATGTTTTCCTTTTATTTTCTGATTGCATGAACATAGATACAAATAAAAGAGGTATAGGAAGACCCCGAAAAAGAGGAAGGAAAGATCTAGGAAGAAATACCTATATCCAATAAATCATTTCAAAAGATGAATTAGAAGCATCGTCGCGAGCTACTGTTAGGGTGAGATCTCATACAAGATCTAGAGGGTAGTCAGTTTCACAACCAAAACCTCCCCCAATAACAAAAGCACAATTCAGGGAAGAAGAAGTAGTAATCAAAGGGTTGAGAGAACTAAACAATGTGAGTTCAGAAGAAGAAGAATACCTGAGGGAATTCACTGCACCATTTAATCGAGGGAGTGTTGTTAAACAAACTCAACCACACATTATAGAACAACCAGAACCTGCTGAGATTCCAAAGTAATATTTGAAGGTATTTATGGCTCCTGCAACTTCTTCGATCGAGTTTCCAATTGGAGATATCATGAGTGATGCACCTATGGATCCTATTCCTTTGACAACATTACCTAACTTTCATGTTATTTCTTCTGAGGATCTGGACACATTCCTGTTTGAATTCGATGTTGTCTATTGGGGGGTATGACTATATTTTTGATGCTCAGAAATTGAAGATATTCCCCGCCACCTTGAAGGGAACAACTTTGAGATGGTTCATGGGTTTAGGGGGGAGATATATTACTAAATGGGATGATATGAATATTATTTTCCTCAAAAAGTATCAAAGCTACTACAAGTCCCGAGATGTTAAGGAATAAATCTTTAATATTATGTAGAAAGAGGATTAGAACATGGAGGAATTTGTGGAACCTTTCCAATATAGTTTATTGCAATTAGGACATAGTGAAGTGGATAAGGACATCTTGAAGATAATTTTTCTACGGGAGGAATATTTGGAACTTTTGGATGTAGTAGGAAAGGGAGGTATATCAAAGGAATATTTTGACACCATCTACGAATTGTTCATTAAGTGTTCACATGGAGATGTGAGGCAAAGGTAGGGGATCCGAATGCTCAAGACATCCAGTGGTGGAGTTACAAAAAAATAAATTAGAAACTTGTTGGACAACTTGAGGACTGATACCTTGAGCACACTATCCTCACAATTAGACATTTTATAGGCAAAATTGAAGCAGATGAAAGAAGAGAATGCCATATCCATTTTTTCCCCTCAATGAAGGAAGAAGGACCCAATGAAGGAATGTCCGTTGAATACTATCAAGATTTGTGTGATATGGGAACAAAGCCATTCCACTAGAACCTGTCCATCTCTTCCTATGCTAAAGGTAGTTTTTCAGTGAGAAAATGAAGAAGTAGATCAACTGTACTTCATGGGATCAAGGAAACCATGGCAACCACGACCACAAAACAGGAATAAGGTATGCCTCCTGACCCTTCTCAGTATTTTAATAATTTGAATTTTGGTCCTCAATATGTACCCTTTTTAGCTTCATGGTCGTAATCCTATCAATATCTAATGCCCTGGAAACCATATTTCCCTCAATCTAGTCCAACTCCTTCATGGTCCCAGAATTGGCGTGGAGCTCCTCCTCCTTCAGGATAGTTCTGCTAGCCTATGCCACAACAACAGTTACATCTACCCTCTAAAGCCTCCACTAGTAATCCTCCCCTTCATCCACAACTGCCTGTTCAATCCAACCCAAAATCCAAATAATAGGGGGGCTCAATAGGTTGAGACACTCAACCTTCCTGCATACAGTATTTCCACGGTGAAATGTAATGAATTAAATCTTCGATCTGGTCGGGTGGTAAATACTCAGACTTGGCCAATAATTGTTGAACATACTGAAGTCTCAGAACCAGAACCTAGGAATTTTACTGGAACAACTAGTGATGTGTCAACATAAATTCCTATGGAATAACAACCCCCTTATCAAAAAATTGTTACTATAGGGTGTCAAACTAGTCCACCTTATCCTATGAGACTATCCTTGAGCAAACAGAGTCCTTGCCCATAATTTGAATTTTTTAAGGGAATTGCAAAATTTATTTGTCAAAATCCCGTTACTTTAGGCTATGACAGACATACCAATTTATGCCAAAACAATAAAAAATATTTCTCTAAGAAACCTGGAAGAAAACCAAAGGATCCACTCACTATTCATGCTTGGGAAAATTATCAAATATAATGTTGGGGAATTCTATGCCTATTAAGTACGAAGATCCAGAGAACCTGATTCTTACAATACAGATTAATGGGGTTGATATCCAAAATGCGTTGGTAGACTTGGGGGAAATAATTAATGTTATATCTTTTGCAACTATGATTACCTTGGGCTAGCAAAACCTTAAACCAACTCCCACCATCCTAGAATCAGCAGATCGGTCTACTATAAGATCGATAGGGAAGTTGGAAGATATAACTATTTCAGTAGAGTCATGGCAGTTTCCTGTCGATATTTTGGTCTTACATACCCAATCCCACGCTGATGGGCATCCTTTGATTTTAGGAATACCTTGGCTTGTGACCGCAGACGCTTACATTGGGTATCGGTCAAGAAAGATGGTAAATCCAATGGGGAAGTTACAAAGAATCTTATCCTTTATCCCCCTGTAGAACCAAGTTCATCAGATAAACTAGGATTTACCCTAACATGAAAACCTTTATCTGCAAAAGGGATCGAACTTGAAAATGAAGAAATTAGACCAATTATTACTATTGGTGAGGCCCTCTATTTTAAGGGTGAAATAGAAGATGATTCCATTAGTACTTTTGTCAGTAGACCTAACTCTGTTTCTGATTCGACTTGCCAAATATTAGAATATATTATGAGTTGTAATGTTCAGGAAGCCATTGAACCAAAGACTGAAGTTGAAAGCATTCCTATAATTGTACCCCGTAAAAGTATTCCTGCAGAAATTGAACCAGGGAAGATGTTGAATGTTAATCCTGACCTTTCACCTTCCCAGTCAGAACAATTACTGAAAGTCACTCGGGAACAGAAAGAAGCCTTCACTTTGGAATATACATACATGAAAGGAACCCATGATGACTTATGTACTCATCACATATACATTAAAGAATAATGTTGGCCTTTTAGGAAACCTCATAGAAGAATGAATCCCACTTTAAAGAACATTATCCAAGATGAATTATAGAAACTATTGGATGTGGTATTTATTTACCCAATCTCGGACAGTCAATGGGTATCCCCACTAGTCATTGTTTCGAAAAATAATGGCAAGTGGCAGTGTTATGAAACCAGCTAACAAAAAGGTAAAAAGATAGATCAACGCCTTTGAATTCAACCTCTTCGAGGCGTTGATCTATCTTTTTATCTTTTTGTGAGCTATTTGGTATCAGAGCTTTGGAATCTAGGGTTTCGCTACTCCAAATAGGTCATAATATAATTAGAGCCAACATAACAATAATAATGTAAGGGCACAATAATAACAATAGTGGGATTCTATGGGGCACAATAGTAACAATATGGGGACTACATGGGTACAACAATATAATAAGGGGGTTGTACTAATAACAATAAGGGGTTACACTAATAGTATAGGGGCCTAATAGGTAGATTTGTGTTGATTACAGGGAATTAAATAAAGCAACTCAGAAGGTTCCCTTACCTTTTATTGACTAGGTCCTTGATACATTATCCAGAAATAAGTTATTCTCCTTTCTGGACGGATTTAGTGGGTACAACTAGATCCAAATAACTCCTTAGGATCAAGATAAAACTACCTTCACATGCCGCTGGGAAACCTTTGCATACCGAGTCCTTCCATTCGGTATTTGTAATGCACCGGCTACCTTTCAACGAGCAATATTGGGAATATTTTCTGATCTAGTGAATGATAGTGTTGAAATCTACATGGATGACTTCGCCCCATATGAGGATTGTTTTGAAGAAGCTTTAGAAAACTTGGAGAAACTACTTAAAAGATGTAAGCAACACATGTTTCTCTTAGTACAATAAAATTTGATATGATGATGAAGGAAGGAATAGTGTTGGGACATCTGCTTTTAGTTGCAGGAATTCAGGTTGATCTTGCCAAGGTAGAGGTAGTATTAAATTTTCCTACACCTAAGACACCTACACAGGTGCATAGCTTCATTGGTTGTGTTGGCAATTATAGACGTTTTATAGAAATTTTTTCTAAGATAGAATTTCCACTTTTTCAATTGTTACCTAAGGATGCAAAGTTTGTGTGGATAGATGAATGTGAAACAACCTTCGTGAAAATTAGAGAACTAGTTTGCAAAGCTCCGATATTACATGGTCCTAACTGGAAGCTCCCATTTCATATCTCTACAGATGCTTCTCATAGAGCAATAGGGGTAGTCTTGGGACAGCATGAGGACAAGAAATCGTATGTGATTTATTACATCAACAAGAATTTGACTCATGCTGCACTGAACTATATGGTAAATGAAAAAGAGTTTTTGGATGTTATTTATGCTATTAATAAGTTTTGGTATTACATTACAAGGTATCCCACTTTTGTGCACACTGATCATGGAGCCAACAGGTATCTTATGAATAAACTAATAACTCCTAGTCGTATTACTATATGGTTATTATTAATTCAAGAATTTTATATTACCATTATAGATAAGTCAAGGAAAGATAATGTAGTTGCAAATTTCCTATCTAGGTTGGATACTAGTGATGAAGGTGCACCTATAGAGGATTGTTTTCCAGATGAACATCTTTTTTCAATTTCTACTCACACTCCAAGGTAGGTAGATATTGCTAATTATCTTACTACAAGGAAAGTAACTCAACACTTACCATACAGAGAGAAGCAAAGGATTATCCATCATAGTGTCTGCTATTCATGAATAGAGTGATACGTCTTTTATATCAGACCTGATCGAGAAATCCAACGCTGCATAGGTGCAGATGACATCTATGATGTCCTAAAAGCTGCTCACGATGGCCCTTGTGGAGGGAATTTTGCTAATAAGATGACAAGTCATAAGGTGTTACAAATGGGGTACTATTGGCCCTCTATTTTTCATGATGCAATGATATATGTTTGAGGGTGTAATAGCTATCAATGGATGGGACAACCTGTTTGGTCGGATGAGATGCTTTTATAGCCTCAACTAGTTCTTGGGCCCTTTGATAAATGGGCTATCGATTTTGTGGGGCCATTCAATCCATCCTCACATCATAAAGTATACATTCTGGTATGCACAGATTATGTGACAAAGTGGCTAGATGCCAAGGCTATTGTGAAAGCAACATAAAAGGTTGTCTCAGACTTCTTATTCAAAGAAATTTTCGCTCAGTACAAAGCTCTTAGAGAGATAGTTTCAGATCAAGGGGTGTAATTCACATCACATATGATAGCAGAACTTATGAAGAAGTATGGAATCAAGCATAGGGTGACATCTCCATATCATCCTTAGGAAAATGGTCAAGTCGAGAATACAAATAAATTGTTGGAGAATATACTTATGAAGACTGTAGAAAACCATCACCGAAACTAGGCCAAAACTTTTCCTGAGGCACTTTGGGTGTATATAACAACATGGCAGAACACAACAAGGTTTTCACCATACGCACTTGTATATGGGAAATCCCCTTTATTTCTAGTGGAATTTGAAATTAAGATGCTCAGGACAACCCTTAAAGTAGGTTTGGACCTTTCAGAAGCCTAGAAACACAGTGTGGAACAATTAAATGAGTTGGATGAAATTTGTTTGGTAGCTGTCAAGAACACTGTTGCAATTCAACAACATCGAACTAAATGGCATGATAAATTTATCAAGAAAAATGTGTTTCAAAGAGGAGATTGGGCATTTCTCTATGACTCTCGGTTCAAAGATTTCAAAGGAAAACTCTACTCTATATGGATGGGACCATATGAAGTTGACACAGTGTTTGATAACGAGACAGTTAGGATCGTAACAATCAATGAGGCACATACTGTTGGCATTATGATACAGGTGTTGTCCTTGATGGCAACTCACTCAGATGAAAGATCACAATACAGCAGGTTGACAACAAAGAAGTACAGTTCAGACTACACAGAATGAAGAAAGAGAGGTATACGCAGTTTCACCTTGACCAAGCTGTGTATACATGCAAGTTCACTGACCACAAGTAGCGTATACGTACACACGCACCTTCACAGAAGGAAAAGCACGTATACCTTGGAAAACTAAGTTTTTGGTCTGAGGTATTTGGTCCATGGTATTTTGATCCATGGTATTGGTCCAAGGTTTCTGATCCGAGGTACTAATCCTAGGTATTTGGTCCAAGGTATTGGTCCTAAGTGGTTTTGGTCCATGGAATTGAGAAAGGCCTAAAACTATAAAAGGAGGAGAAGATCATTAGGTCAAGTGTACAAGTATCGAATATCTGATGAAGTGGGAGATCTAGTATGCAAGTTATTGGCTTATGGTGCTTTGCTAGATCCGAACCAAGGATGAACCTTAGCGGTTGATGAGGGATAAGATCTAATGATGGATCAAGATCTTAAGGCTTAAATTGAATTATCATTATATGGTTTTATCATGCATAATCTAGATCTAAATACTGACACGTGTTATTCTGTAAATATCATGATCTGGGTATAACTGAAGTCTGGAATAGCTGAAAATTTATGAATTAACATTTACAGATGTGTACGTTGGTTGGCTTTGATAAAAGAGCATATGCACGTAGGTTCGATACATGGAAGTAGCATATACCTTATAAAGTATGTTTCAGTTGTTTCTATTTGTTGTTGCAAAGTTTTGGGTTTTTCTTTGGGTTCTGGTTACTGTATTCTAGTGACAATGTTCTGAATAATGAGATTCAAGTTCAGTGATTGGTTGATGTGGATGTACTTGATGATTGTATTGCAGTTATGATGATTTTGATGGGTCCAGTATGAAAATTGAATGAAATGTGGCCTTCAGATTGTGGTGTTGTGTTATAGGAGTATACAGTCTGAAAATTCATGAAACGTGGTCCCTAGTAGAAGAGTGGAGTTTTTTGTAGGCTGGCACCTACGTACTAGTAAACATATTGGCTAGTACAAGAGCTAGGGGGTTGTAGATCCCTTCTAGGAGAAGCTGGAGAACGAGAGAAGGTAGCAACCTTCTATGGGTAGAAGCCTGCGTACTGGTATGAGTTTGCACTAGTACAATGTTGTAAACAGATTTTCTTATTATTATTAAAAGAAGACAAAGACAACAACAGCAGGTGGTTTTCACCCACACTGGGTTTCCATGTTATATCTTGGTGTTCACGTGTGTTTTATGTGTGATGCTTTATTCTGATTTTACTACATTGTCTAATAAATCTCTGATATATTGGTTAAAGTTCAATGCATGATAAATTAGGTAAATCAAAGATTCTCTTCATATACGTTGGTTGCTTTAAGTACAGTCGCGTGTACATGCTAGTTCACTTAGCTGAAGTAGCATATATAAATATGTTTGGGAAATAAATTTATTAATATGATAATACTGATTCACACCCCCTCTCAATATTATTTCCAAGAATTGGTATCAGAGCAGGTCCTTCAGAAGAAGCTTGATCGCTTGAAGGGAGATCCATCATCATGAGTAATCAAGAAAGCGTGGTATCCATCAGACTGCCAATCTTTGATGGGAGAGAATTTGTTTATTGGAAGATAAGAACCACATCATATCTACAATCACTTGGAATGGATGTCTAGGAAATTGTGGAAGGAGGATATACATTTCCATCAGCAGTTCCTACAGATACGGCAAGTAAAAAACAGTAGGAAGCCAATGCCAAGGCTGTCAATACATTATTGGGAAGTCTCTCACAATCAAAGTTTGTCAAAGTTATGCAGCTCAAATCAACCAAAGAAATATGGGACAAAATCGTTCTGAGCTACCAAGGAGACTCTCAGGCAAAACGGGCTAAACTTCAAACTCTCAGAATTCAATATGAAACTCTTAAGATGCACAATTATGAAAGTATAGCTAGTTACTTCTTACATATAGATGAGGTTGTCAATTGTATGAAGAATGTGGGTGAATATATAAAGGAAGTTACTTTAGTTGAGAAAGTTTTAAGATCCTTGTTTGCTAAATTTGAATCAAAAGTATCTGCCATAGAAGAAAAATAGGATCTACAGACTATCGCTATGACACAGCTTCATGGAATTTTAACTGCCTTTGAGATGAGAAAAGGAGGCCCATTAGATATGAGAGAAGTCGCATTTAAAGCTTCAACAAAAGGAAAGGAAGAACTCAATGAATCAGGACATGTTTCAGAAAAAGAAGATGAGTAAACTTTGTTAAGAAGCTTCAATGGGGTTCCAGAAGATTTAGAGGTAAACTTCCCTTCAAATGTTTTTCCTGTGGTAGAGTTGGTCATTATGCTACCAAATGTCCTCATAAAGATAATATGATAAAGGGAAGGAATATGCAAAATGCAATAGAAAACAAAGTGTAAGTAAAAAGAGTTACTATACTCATGAAGATAGTGATGGTATATCAAATAGTGATGAAGATGGAAATAGTAATGACTATAGACTTCTAATGGCTTATGACGATGATAGTTTTTGGGATGCTTTAGAAGAAGATGACCTTCACGAAGAAATCTTAAACTCAAAATCTATTTAGAAGAAAAGAAAATGATTATAGATACCTTGACATACCAACTTGCTGAAAAGAAAAACACAATGAAAAGCTAGAATGTGAAATTGTGGGTTCAAGAAAGGATCTTGAGAAAACAAAATCTCTCAATATTAGATTTGCTAAAGGATCATAAACTTTAAATGAAATTATCAAAGTGCAGCGTTCTCCTCTAATAAAGATAGGTCTTGGATATACTAAAGAAGCATCTCAATCACAGAAGCCGTCAACCTCTACCAAAAGCTATCTTGATGCAACAAAGAACAATGAACAGTATGACAATCGTTAGCAAAGGCATAAAGCATATCACCAGGTAAATCAGACTTAATTTGCTTCAAGGATGAACAGAAGCCACAACCAACCTCAGGTAAACCATACTCAATTTGCCCCAAAGATGAATATCAATAGGAACTACACTCACCAGGTCAATAGATTTGATAATCGCAGGAGCTTCTTTAATGGTCAATGTTTCTCATGTCATAATTTGGGACACAATGCTACTCAATGTGTTGCTTACAGAACCATCATGACTAGAGAAGCACAAAATCAAAGTAATGTGACAGGGATCAAGAAAGGTTCCTATAATAACTTTTCTCTTCTTGAAAATGAAATAGAATGCTCAATCTGTAACAACTTTGGCCATGAAGAATCTGAATGTGTAGGTTTTAACCTCGTACAGAAATTACCTGCATAAGAATTCTAAATCACATGAAAAATTAAAAATGCGAGAGCATAACACATAAAACACATATACACAAAGATTTCCCACTGTATCCCAAAACCGGGACTACCAGCTTGATTTTTTAATTATTTTCCTGTCAATGTTACAATACATATTTATACATGCCGAAGCATCCAATACCATGGACCAAAAAACCATCACGTCCAAAACCATGGACCGAAAACCATCGCGTCCAAAAAACATGTGCGAAAATCATGCACAAAACCATAGGTGGGTCTGCCCAACCTAACATAGGGTCCAAAACCAAAATTTTCCGGGGCGCTGCCGCGGACCCCATAAAGTGGGGTTACGGGTACCCCTCAAACCCCCTGTTAACTATGTGGAAAGAATATAACACAACCCAACAATCTCCCACTTTTTGTTTTCTTTCCACAGGGGGCCACAGAGAGCTTAGTCATTTTTCCAGCCCTGAAATGCCCATTGTTTCTCTACACCAAGAGAACTTCTCAGAGCTCACAGATTTTGTCAATGCATCTGCAGTATTCTTCAAAGTGTCCACCTTTACCAGCAACACCTTTTTGTCTTCTATCATATCCCTCACAAAGTGATACTGAACATCAATGTGCTTTGTCTTTGAATGATAAGCAGGGTTCTTTGCCAAGAAAATTGCACTTTGGCTGTCACAGTCTATCCTTATAGCTCCCTGTACTAACCCCATACTTGAACACAATCTCTGCAACCAAACTGCTTCCTTGCTTGCATGAGTGGCTGCCATGTATTCTGCCTCTGTAGTTGATAGTGCCACTACAGATTGTTTCTTACTCATCCAACTGACTGCACCTCCAAATAGGTTAAACACATACCCACTTGTAGATCTTCTCTGATCCAGATCTCCAGCCCAGTCTCATCAACAAAGCCACGGATATCCAACACTCTGTCCAATCCTGGTCTTCCTTGGTAGCACAGACCATAATCACTAGTGCCACGTAAATACCTGAAAACCCGCTTTACTGTTGTCTAGTGATCCTTCCCTGGTTTTGACATAAACCTGCTCAATACTCCCACTGCATGTGCAATGTTTGGTCTAGTACAGACCATGGCATACATCAAGCTACCGACTGCACTTGCACATGGAACACGGGACATGTCCTCTTCCTCTTCTTGTGTCTTGGGACACTGTTCAGCAGATAACCTCACACCTACAGGAATAGGAACCTTCACCGGTTTACTATCCTGCATATTAACCTCTGCAATATTGTCTCGACATACTTCCTCTGGTTTAACCAGAGCTTCCTCTTTGCCCGATCTCTTTTAATTTC
>APFE030351542.1:85441-111463 GCA_000404065.3 Pinus taeda
CACCAGAGGGGAAACTCACCCGATTCTGCTTCCCATATACACAATTTTCACATAAATCAAAATCCAGAGAGCTTCTACCCATACCTTTACCATGAAGTATTCGAAGGCCCTTCTCTCCAATATGTCCAAGCCTTTGATGCCACAACATGGTCTTCTCTCCAGAGACCACTAGATTTTCTGCTCCATTTTCAGGAACCATAGAACTATTGCCCCCGTCAACAACAGTGCTACCTTGCAGCTTGTACAGAGTTCCAATCCGAACTCCCCGCATCAATACCAGTGCTCCTCGAACCATCTTGCAGGTATCCTTCTCGAACACTGTCTTTACACCTGCATCATCCAACTTGCTTACAGAAATCAGGTTTCTGGCCAATGCAGGAATATGCAGAACACCCGGAAGGGTTCTAACCCTTCCACCTTGCAACTTCAACTTTACTTTTCCGCGACCAATGATTCTAGCCTTCCTATCATCTCCTAAGAAGACATCACCACCATCGTATTTCTCATACTCGCAGAACCACTCTCTATGGGGAGTGAAGTGAAAGGATGCACCTGAGTCAATCAACCATGCCTCATGATCTACATGTGTACTTAAAGAAGCCAAGTACACATCCCCACCTTCATCTGAGGTGGTTTTCGCCTCTGCAGAAGGAGCATCATCAGATCACTTTCCTTTATCAGGAGCTTTAGATTTACACTCCCTTCTGAAGTGCCCTTCCTTTCCGCATTTCCAGCACACCACCTTTGTAGGTTTTCCTGGAGATTTAGATCTCCCTCTAGATTTAGAACTCCCACTCGATGACTTATTTTTGTTTCTATTCTGGGACCGTCCTCGTACAGACAAGGCATCACCATTCTGGTTGTCCATATTTTTCCGTCTCATCTCCTCCGTCAGCAATGCTGAGACTATTTCATCAAACTGCAAAGCAGTTGCATTGCTACCTATTGCAATAACAGACTATCCCACGAGTCTGGTAGAGAACACAACAAACTGATGCACTTATCTTCATCTGAAATTTTAATATCAACAGATAATAACTGACTTACCACAGTATTAAATGCATTCAAATGCTCTGTCACCGAGTCTCCATCTTTCATCCTCAGGTTATACAACTTTTTCAGCAGGAACAATTTATTCACCAGAGACTTAGATTGGTACAAAGTCCCTAACTTGTCCCACAGAGCCTTCGTCGTAGCTTCCCCTGATACATTCAGCAATACTGAATCTGAGACACACAATTCGTATTGTGCTCTTTGCCTTCCGATCCAGCTTCTTCCATTCTTCATCGGTCACTCCCATTGGTTTAGTACCCGGATCTACCGCGATCCACTGATCTTTATCGACCAATAGATCCTCCATCTTGATTTTCCAAAACTCAAAACTCTGACCATTGAACTTCTCAATCTCTATCTTTCCGCTGCTCGCCATATTCTTTCACCACCAGAATCGATCTCGCAGATCTCCCACTGAACAGGGTCTACCACAGGCCCGAGCGAAACCCCTCAGCAACAAAGGCGTCCCCTTGAAGCCAAAAAGGCTCTGATACCAAATGTAGGTTTTAACCCCGTACAGAAATTACCTACATACGAATTCTAAATGACAAGAAAAATAAAAATGCGAGAGCATAACACATAAAACACATATACACAGAGATTTCCCACTGGATCTCAAAACCGAGACTACCAGCTTGATTTTTCATTATTTTCCTTTCAATGTTACCAATACATATTTATACATGCCGAAGCATCCAATACCATGGACCGAAAAACCATCGCGTCCAAAACCATGGACTGAAAATCATCGCGTCCAAAAAACATGTGCGAAAATCATGCACAAAACCATAGGTGGGTCCGCCCAACCTAACATAGGGTCAAAAACCCAAATTTTCCGGGGCGCTGCCCCAGACCCCATAAAGTGGGGTTACGGGTACCCCTCAGACCCCCTGTTAACTATGTGGAAAGAATATAACACAACCCAACAGAATGCAGGAGAAAATTTCAGCAAACATATCAAAAGGAGCAAACTCCATTAAATCCCAAGATATGGAGAAGGAAAGAACATCAAACAGAAAGATGTGGTATAGTCTTGTATGCAGAAGGACAAGAAAATCAGTGGTACATCGATAGTGGATGCTCAAAACACATGACATGTGACAAAGAAAAACTTCACTCATATAATGCCTTAGAAAAGGAAAAGAATGTCTCATTTGGAAATGACACTCCCACTGTCATAAAAGGTAAAGGCTTTGTTTTCTTGAAATAAAAGGTTAAATCTGGGAATGTTATGTATGTAGATGGCCTAAAGCATAACCTGTTGAGTGTCAGTCAAATGTGTGATCAAGGAAATGAAGTGGTGTTTTGATCAAAGGGATGTGTTGTTCATGAGCTTGATACATGAGAAACCATGATCAAAGGTACAAGAACTCCAAACAACTTATACATACTCAAGGGAGGACAACAACAGTGCTATCTAAGCAAAAATGATGAAAATTGGTTGTCGCATAGAAGATTGGGACATCTAAGCTTTTCTCAAATAAGAAAAGCGTTTAGATTCCAGATTGTTCGTGATTTTCGAAATATCAGCATCCTTGAAAATACAATATGCAAACCATGTCAATTTAGTAAGAAAACCAGAGCTCACTTCATTGAAAAGGAAGGGTTAGCTAGTAAGCCTCTTGAACTTGTCCATACTGATTTATGTGGACCATCAAGGAAAAAGTCACCTCGTGGAGAAGAATACTTTATTTTGTTCATTGATGATTTTTCTAGAATGTGTTGGATAGGTCTTCTAAAGCTTAAAGATGAAGCATTTGAAAAGTTCAAAGCCTTCAAAGCTTTGGTTGAAAATGAATCATATTGGAAAATCAAATGCCTCAGATCTGATCGAGGAGGGGAATTTACCTAAGATGAATTCTTTGACTTTTGTGAACAACATGGAATAAAAAGGCAGTTCTCCACCACAATGACTCCTCAGTGAAATGGAGTGGTAGAAAGAATGAATAAAATTGTTCAACAAATGGCTCGAGCTATGCTAGATGGATCTGGAACTCCTGAAACCTTTTGGGGTGAAGTTGCATTCGTCGCTATAACTATTTTCAACCAAGAAAATGTTCGGGTAAACAACACTTAAACTCCACATGAACTTTGGTATGGTAAGACTCCTACTGTAAAATACTTTAAATTTTTTGGAAGCAAATGTTATATCAAAAGGACTGATGAAAAATTTGGTAAGTTTGAGCCCAGAGTAGATGAAGGTATTCTTCTTGGTTACTCTTCCCGAAGCAAAGGATATAAATGTTATAATAAAAGACTCGGGAAAATTGTTGAAAGTATTGATGTTGTAGTTGATGAAGCATGAAAAAATCCAAAACAGATAAAAATCGAAGATTATGACAATGAAGAAGATGGGGATTACTTTCCCACATCAAATCACAACGATTTTGAAAAAGAAACCAATGAATCACCAGAAGAAGAGATAATGGTAGAAGAAAAGACTCCGTCCAGGTATGTTTAGAAAAATCATCCAGAAACTCAAATTTTAGGGGAAAAAGAGGCAAGTGTACAGACAAGAAGAACTATTACAGAAACCTCAAGCTATCTAGCATTAATATCCTCCACCGAACCTCAAAAAGTAAATGAAGCATGCAAAGATGAATGTTGGATCAAGGCCATGAATGAAGAGCTTGAGCAAATTGAAAAGAATAATACTTGGGAATTAGTTCCTAGACCTCACGATAAAAATATCATAGGAACTAAATGGATATTCAAAAACAAGCTGAATGAAAATGGAGAATTTATTAGAAACAAGGACAGACTTGTTTGTAATGGATATGCTCAACAAGAAGGTATCGATTTTGAAGAAACTTTTGCACTTGTTGCTAGACTTGAAGCCATAAGGACGTTTCTTGCTCTTTTTGGCTTTCAAAAATTTAAAGTATACCAAATGAATGTAAAATCTGCTTTCCTTAATGGAGACTTAGAAGAAGAAGTCTATATTGAACAACCAGATGGATTCATTCTTGGAAATTATGCAAAACTTGTATGCAAACTCAGAAAGTCTCTCTATGGTCTAAAACAGGCTCCAAGGGCTTGGTATTACTGCCTTGACAAATATCTACACCAACAGGGTTTTTCAAAAGGGTCAGCAGATAGTAATCTATATACAAATATTGACACTGATAAATTGCTAATAATTGCCATTTATGTTGCTGATATCATTTTTGGTAGCAATGAAGAATCCATGAGTCAGAATTTTGCTTCAATAATGCAGCAAGAATTTGAAATGTCCTTGCTTGGTGAACTTACCTATTTTCTTGGTCTACAAGTTCAACAAAATAAATATGGTATTTTTCTTTCACAAACCAAATATCTCAAACACATCTTGAAAAAGTATGGCATGGAAGATTCTAAACTTGTATGTACCCCAATGGTAATAGGATGCAGTCTCATCTCACATGATGAATTAGTAGTAGTACATCAACCAACTTATAGATCCATGATTGGCAATATGTTGTATCTAATAGGTACCCGACTAACATCATTCATGCAGTAGGAGTAGTTGGAATATTCCAAGAAAATCCAAAGGAATCACACCTTCAGGCGGTCAAATGGATTTTCAAATATCTTCAAGGAACACAAAACTTTGGTTTATGGTATCTTAGAGATACATATCTTACTCTTCACACATATACAGATGCAGATTGGGCAGGAAGTGTTGATGACAGGAAAAGAACTAGTGGTGGAGCATTCTATATGGGTTCTAGGTTAGTGTCTTGGTTCAGCAAGAAACAAAGTTCAATTGTGTTATCTACAGCTGAAGCAGAATATGTGGTTGTTGCACACAACTAATTTGGATGATGCAAACATTGCAAGACATTCAGATCATATGCACTCCACCCATCTCCATTCTATGTGAAAATACAAGTGCCATCAATATTTCAAAGAATCCAGTCATGCACTCCAAGACCAAGCACATACCCATAAAATACCATTTTCTACGTGAACAAGTGCTTGAACAAAAGGTCAAATTGGAATATGTTCCCTCCAAAGAACAAGTTGCTGATATATTCACCAAACTACTACCCAGAGAGACATTTGAATATCTCAGACAAAAGTTGGGAGTAGTTGCTACATCATCCTGCTATTAAATCAAAATTTTTAGAGAAAGGTAACTATATGCGAGTTTCCTAAAGTGAAGTCACGTACACACGCTGGTTTCTATGAGTCAAGGAGCTTACATGTTTTTTAGGAAAGAAAAACAGTGGGGCGGGCTTTGATATGGGTGCTCTGATTGATATTGATGATATGCTCTGTTCATTAATTTTATCTGACTAACAAAGATGCCTTGCTCTTTGAACTATTAACAATGCACAGGTAGCACCAGTTTAGGGGAGCATTAGCCTTCACATACATTCAACATTGTTGGCATTATGGTTGTTGAGTCCAGCTATGGCTTCAGATATTTATATCATTGGCTGCTCAAGTCATGTAAAAGTCTAGGGTGTGATATGTCTTCTCATACATTTGAATGGGTCCTCTTGGAAAAATGATGTAATTTATATCCCCACTTTACATGGGATGGAGGATGTAATATTTCTTGTTTTTGTCATGTATAAAAAATTGGTATATCCCCACTTGGTTGGGTGGATGAATCAAATTTGTTATATCCCCACTTGGTTAGGAGATGGATATATGTATGAGTCATTGGTGATAGGAAGGTCATTGGTGATGTATGTATAGAGTTATGTTATTCTTTTAGAAAATCTTTTTGCATTCTTTGCTTGTGCTCAGGGGGAGCATGGACTCAATCATGGGAGCTCAATCAATACATTTAAGCATATCAGAGAATTCAGCATGTACTCAGGGGGAGCATGACTAGCATAATGTATGTCAAAGGGGGAGCATGACCCTTTTCCTTTGATGTCAAAGGGGGAGAGTGACTTGGTGTTGTTGTTTCCATCAAGTCCAAAGGGGGAGATTGTTGGCATTATGATACAGGTGTTTTCCTTAATGGCAACTCACTCAGATGAAAGATCATAATCAATAGGTTAACAACAAAGAATTACAGTTCACACTACACAAAATGAAGAAAGAGAGGTATATGCAGGTTCACCTTGACCAAGTTGTGTATACACGCAGGTTCATTGACCACAAGTAGCGTATACGTACACACGAACCTTCACAAAAGGAAAAGCGCGCATACCTTGGAAAACTAAGTTTTTGGTCCGAGGTATTTGGTCCATGGTATTTTGATCCATGGTATTGGTCCAAGGTATCTGATCCGAGGTATTGACCTTAGGTATTTGGTCCAAGGTATTGGTCCTGAGTGGTTTTGATCCATGGTATTGAGAAAGGCCTAAAACTATAAAAGGAAGAGAATATCATTAGGCCAAGTGTGCAAGTATCGAATATCTGATGAAGTGGGAGATCTAGTATGCAGATTATTGGCTTATGGTGCTTTGTTAGATCTGAACCAAGGATGAACCTTAGCAGTTGATGAGGGATAAGATCTAATGATGGATCGAGATCTTAAGGCTTAAATTGAATTATCATTATATGGTTTGGTCATGCATAATCTAGATCTAAATACTGACGCACGTGTTATTTTGTAAATATCATGATCTGGGAATAACTAGAGTCTGGAATAGATGAAAAATTATGAATTAATATTTACAGATGTGTACGTTGGTTGGCTTTGATAAAAGAGCATATACACGCAGGTTCGACACATGGAAGTAGCGTTTACCTTATAAAGTATGTTTCAGTTGCTTCTGTTTGTTGTTGCAAAGTTCTGGGTTCTACTTTGGGTTCTGGTTACTGTATTCTGGTGACAATGTTCTGAATAATCATATTCAGGTTCAGTGATTGGTTGATGTGGATGTACTTGATGATTGTATTGCAGTTATGATGTTTTTGATGGGTCTAGTATGAAAATTGAATGAAACGTGGCCTTCAGATTGTGGTGTTGTGTTCCAGGAGTATCAAGTCTGAAAATTCATGAAACGTGGTCCCTGGTAGAAGAGTGGAGTTTTTTGTAGGCTGACACCTGCGTACTAGTAAACATATTGGCTAGTACAAGAGTTAGGGGGTTGTATCTCCCTTCCAGTAGAAGGTGGAGAATGAGGGAAGGTAGAAACCTTCTACAGGTGGAAACCTTCTACAGGTAGAAGACTGTGTACTGGTATGAGTCTGCACCAATACAATATTGTAAATAGATTTTCTTATTATTATTAAAAGAAGACAGAGACGACAGCAGTTTGTGGTTTTCACCCACATTGGGTTTCCACCTTATATCTTGGTGTTCATGTGTGTTTCTTATGTGTGATGCTTTATTCTGCTTTTACTACACTGTCTAATAAATCTCTTATATATTGGTTAAAGTTCAATGCATGATAAATTGGGTAAATCAAAGGTTCTATGCATATATGCTGGTTGCTTTAAGTACAATCGCATGTACACGCTATTTCACTTAGTTGAAGTAGAATATACAAATATGTTTGGGAAATAAATTTATTAATCTGATAATATTGATTCACCCCTCCTCTAAGTATTATTTCCAACACATACTCCCCTGATTATAAACGGACATCACCTCATATTGTATCACCATCCAGTTTCCAAAGACTCCTTTATTAAACATCTCTCTGATAATTTTGGTTTTGAAATTTTTAGTGCAGAGAATTCTTCCTCTGCACCTCTTGAGTAAAAAATACATATAGATATACAATAAAATGTTGTTACTTCTATATCATTATTTATCTTGCAGGTACTTTGCTGGTGTTGTTACTGTGTTAATGTTGATTTTTCCTATGTACTTCACTCGTATTGTTACTCCACTGGTGTTGTTACTCCTCTGGTGCTATTACTCTGCAGATGTTGATTTTGCCTAAGTACATCGGTGTTGTTACTCCTCCGGTGATGTTGCTCTGTTCACCATGATTTCATCTAAGTATACTGGTGTTGTTACTCCTTCGGTGCTCATACTCTGTTCATCACGATTTTGTCTACGTACACTAGTGTTATTACTCCCCTGGTGTTGTTACTCTATCAAGGTAAGTCACCAAGTACGTCCCCGACTGACTTCATGGATTTTATTGATATTTCACCTATGACATGACTAGACATGACCATGGATAGTCATCCCTTAGTTAGGGGGGGTACTATATTAATGTTAAACATGTTGTATTTAACAACAACAATGATCCATCATTATTTTTTTTTAACCTCGTGCCAACTCGTACATTCCACATCATCATTTCGATCCCCACCATACCTCGCACATTTATCCATACACATTGGAACTCGAATTATGTATGATTGTATTGAATTACAGTCCTTTTTAATGCATTGTAATAATTTCCATTATTTACCATAATTCACCATGGATTTTTCCCATAATATTCACCCAAATTTCCCTTTCACCACATCCCTTGCAACCGCAATCCCTGTCATCGCAACTTTACGAGCTAATGCTCTCCTCAACATTTTTGCTACTACTCTGAGTGACGCAACAGAGAAATTTGTAGAATGGGTGGGCAAGATGTTAGGCATGAAACTGAAGACACAACGTAGGTTTAACACCATCTGGATGTATCGAAAGTTTTTTAGAATGCGGGGTGGCATACCTCATTTGCGAGGTTGCAGGGATTCGATGAAGATGTTATAGTCAAATTCGCATCAAACTTGGATGGGAATTATACCAAAGTTTGTGGGATGGACATTCCTGTCAAAGAGGGAGTTATTTCAACTATTAGCAGGCTACCACAAGGTGGTCGTAAGTGGTTCGCCTGGAAATCATCCTTACTGGAATATCTAGAATTATTCTTGCAGGCAGGAGAACCGTGGTTCAAAAGGGAAGGGGATACAATCGGAAGTCCATGCCACATCCATGGGCTGAGGTCATGTATTTTGTGGTGCAATACATCACTTATGAAGGTCAGATTGCTACCCTGTTCAAATACCATTTTAAACTTCTTGCATGCCTTCGATTTCGTTGTGTGTATTCTATGGATATGCCACATTTCTTATGGAATAACCTTTAGTTAATGACACAGTCTGCTTGTCAGTCACGACAATTGTTGGTGGTCCTCACTTACCACGAGCTTGTCAAGCTAGTGGTGGTGCATGCCCTGTCACAAACTTCCATGGCTTGACCACAATTCAGTCAATTAGCAGAAGAGGAACTTGTGGCCATGATGTCGGCAAGAGAGGAAGAGGGATTAGTGGAAGAGGAAGAAGCTACAGATGATGTTGTTACAAAAGAAACAACATTGACTGCCAAACAATTGGAAGAATTGGTGATGGAGCAGGCTACAACAGAACCACCAGTAGAGAAAGGGGCTGCAAACAATGTTGTTACACAAGAACCAACATTTATTGCTAACCTAGAAGAAGAATATTAGGCCCCTATACTACTAGTGTAACCCCTTATTGTTATTAGTACAACCCACTTATTATATTGATGTACCCATGTAGTGCCCATATTGTTACTATTGTGCCCCATACAAGCCCACTATTGTTATTATTGTGCCCTTACATTATTATTGTTATGTCGGCTTTGATTATGTTATAACCCCTTAGACTCCTATATATAGAAAGGAGGTATTTTCATTTGTATCATCCAAGAATTGTTCATTTATGTAATGTAAAGGAGGTTTCCCTCTTGAATAGGCTGAATTCTAAGGCGTTGATCTATCTTTTCTATCTTTTCTTGAGCTGGTTTCATAACAAAGAATAAATGGGGTAGAAGGGAGTGCAAGCAATGCTGCTACACAAGAACCAACGTCAACTACCAACTTGGGAGCAGGAGCAATGGAAGTGGAAGGAAGTGTAGTTGACACTGCTACACAAGAACCAATGTCAATCAGTAAGATGAAGGAAGAATTGTTGATAATAGAAGAAACTATAGGTGGCAATATTACACAAGAACCAATGTTGCCTACCAAAGTGATGGAGAAACCAGTGGAAGAAGTGGAAGTTGTGGTCGACGTTGTTACACAAGAACTAGTGTTGACTGCCGAGAAATCAAATAAAACAAAAAAGGAGGTGGCACAGGAAAAGGAGAAGGAAAGTGCATAAAAGCGAGGGGAATGAGAAGGAATTAAAGTAGCAAGTGCATAAAGGATGGAAATCAAGGAGGATATCCCTCATTCTCTGTTTTCCACCTCCTTGCCAAGAGGGGCAAGGAAATTTCACACACCTAGATGCTTAGTGAGAGAAAATATCTCTCCCCTGATACTGAAATTTGTAGGGACAAAAAAAGGCACCATTTTCGATAGTGTCACACAAGAACTAGTGTTAAGAGGTCGAAAAATTGGACAAATTAAAGGATTGGTGGTCGACACTGTTACACAAGAACCAGTGTCAACCAAGGGGAAAGTTGAAGAAACTATTGCTGGTGTTTTTTGCACAGAGTCATTGGAAGAAAATGTTGTTGTTGGTATCGACTTACAAGAGCCAAAACCAATTTTTGGGCAAATGGTTGAAGAAACTATGGTTGGTGTTGTTCAAATAGAGTCGTTAGAAGAAAACGATGTTGTTGGTATCAATCTCCAAGGGACATAACCAATTTTTAAGAAAATGGAGGAAGATAACTGGGAAACAGAGCAGCCACAGGAAAAAGGTGTTGAAAATGTAACTCCACAAGGGCCTGTAGTGGCTCCAAAGTCATTTAGGGCAAATGTAGAGGTTTCAAGACCTCCAGAGAAAGATGTTGGAGCCCCCCCCCCGGAGTTGAGGAGAAGAGAGAGGAAATAAGGGTGAAACAAGAACCAGTGAATTAGTTTCCTAACATCAACCGACCAAATAAAACATTGGTCGTGAGACTAGTGGAGGATTTCATTATCAAGCAAGAATTTATTGAACAGTGCGCAAAAAGAAAGTCCCCCGTCCAAGAAAGGTACGGGTCGCAATTCAAAGAAAATGTGTAATTAAAATTAGAGATTATTAAGTTAAGGAAGCAGGTGTTATTCTTACGGAGATGGGTGAGGAAGCATAAGAAGAATACCGGTCAGGCTGCTATGAATCCTAGATTTGAAACCACTTCAGCAACAATACATACTGAACCATTCTTGCATCTATTTGAGTCGCAGAATTCTTGTTCACCACTAAAATTCAGAAGTGGCAGGCTACCACATCTCACCTTCAATGTGGGACTATCTCTTTGGAATCCCACTGGCAAGGAGTGAGAGGAATTCGAGAACAAGCTACGACAGTAATGACTAATTACATGACCCAGGTGGAGAAAGCAAAGCAGCAAAAAATAATTGAGGAACTAGAAGAACATGTTCAACTACTAATGCCTAACAAAGATGAAATGTTCGCTCTAGTGCAATAGGTAATGGTGTTCCAACCTCTTGTTCATAGTTATACTATGTTACTCCATGAACAATACCTACTCTTCTATTTGGAGATCATCCATCAGGAGATAAGTCACGAAATCAAAGATCTAATACAGTTTCTGCGGATCCTGAAGGGTCACAATATTCTAAATTCTGAAACAACACTTGATGTGTGTTGGCTTGTATGGGCCTGACCCAGGTTCAAAGGTGATTTATCCAAGCAAATCCATATACTACTGGCCCTTTCTGCAATAGTTCGCGGAGCACAGGCTGAGGTCTCACCCGAAGTAGTATGGGAGGGTGCTAGAACCAGGTTTCTCCACCCTAGGGATGTTTGATGAGCTTTTGGTTGTCCACGGTTTGACCCTGCGTGCACATCACTACGCGCACCTATTAGTCCCTCACAACCTGCAATGCTGCCTTCTCGCAACCCTACCTGGGGCGCAATCTGTATTATACCCAAGTTTCTTACTATTTAAACTGTTATTACCCGATTACTTAACTTATATGTGTAAGACCAGTGATAATTAATAGTATATCCAGCAAGCATATAAGTGCGCACGATAAACAAAACAGTATAAATGTAAAGAAGGCAATATACAACCAGAGACACAGAAATTGGAATCAACTTCTCTTTATTATTCTTCATTCAAGATTACAGACTCGACATCGCCTTACACACTCAGCTACAAGGGTCTGCACACTCAGCTGCGGACTACTAGGCCTCTGCGCACTCAGCTGCAGAGCCTCTTCCTACTACTATGACCTAATACACTTAGATTCTTACTCTATGCTTGAACCATTCGTATTCATCTATCTCCCCAATTAGCTATCTTACAACTTAGAGCCTCGCTCTATTTATACAATCCCATGGTCCGCGGACCATGGGTAGGCCGACATGACATTATATTATTTTACAAATACTTAGGGTGAACAACCCTATGACTCAACCTATACTTTGCGCTCCACGCCCACAATTCGCGGAGTCTTATAATGCATATGACCAAAACTTGTGCTTTGAGTCCCAAAACATTTTGTGGGGGGATTCCATGCCCAACAGGCCCCCAACACAATCATCGTGACTCGTCCCCGAGTCACTCTGTTGGTGTGGTGATCTTTGCACGGAGCCCCTCCAATTGGTCTTGTACTACTCGGAGGTCCGCAGTGCATTGTTCTGCGGTTTGTTGGACTTGCTACATGCGCTCTTCCGATGCTTCTTTGTGAGGATCGAATCCCTGTCTTAGCGTGTAGAGCCCCTGCATCTATGCGAGATTTCCCTCGATATCTGTCATAATGGTGAAGGCCTCATCAATCCATGGATGGATGCGCGCTTTGAGAAGTGCCTCCTTCTGTCTTGTGGCATCCACCTACTCTTTCAATGCCCTTGCTTGCTGCATCTTTGCGAGCCGTTGAGTGAGGATGACTGTCTGCGTAGTTCCCCTTACACTATCGTACTACTCCTAAAGATCGCACGCCTCTGTTTCCAGGTGTTGTATGTTGGGGTCCTCTTGTAAGGTTGTGAGGACGCCAAAGGCTTGGTCCAACATACTGGTACAGTCCTACACTGCCCATCCAATTTCTTCCAATCCTATTTGAATAGCACTAAAACTCCGCTCTCTAACTTTTGGAGGAGTGGAAGGTTGTGCCTTCAGCTGTAGCTCGGAAATCTGGAGATTCAGCTCCAATTGCACTCGCATTGTTTCCTCGCGCGCATTTCAGACTCCACTTGCCAATAGTGGATCCGCATTTCTATTGGTAGGTCTACGATGATGGACAACTCTAGGACTTGCCAGCACACTTCATCAACTATCTGCACTATCCACTGGTTTTGTGACACCAGTTCGTCATGTTGCAGGCTGAGTTGTTCAATGTTGATCTTTTGCTCACTCATCACCTGAATCGCGTGGCCCTCCTTGGCACAGAGCTCTGTTGTTATTCGATCCTGCAGTTGGTACTGTGTGTCTTGCGGAAGGGCAACCAAATTAAGGCCAAGTCCCTTGATCCTGCCCACCGCGGCTCTGTCGATCTCATTTTCTGTTGTTAGCGCCCCTTCCAGTAGCACTATGGTGTTGGACATCTTTGCACGTAGCAGCTGCTCTGTTGCTGATGTGCCTATTGCGCCATAGGTGGCTACAGTTCCTTCCTGTGGGGGCCGCACCTGTAGTTCCTGTAGTTGCACCCTTAGGGCCCCCAACACAATTTTCTTCTCTGACACAGCTTCTTGGAGTGCTTCCTTAGTGACCTCGTGAACCGTGTCGCCGATGTCATAGAGGTCGCCTTCTATTAATGTGATCGGGTCGATGGCCAATTTGGAGGCCTTAACCTTTTTCTGTGGGCCCGATCTCTCTGTGATGCACGACCTTTTCAGTTGGGTGGAAGTTGTGCCCGGGTCCGCGCCTTCTTCTACTAGGTCTATGTCCTCTACCTCCTGTCCCGTAGACAATTCCTAGCCCTCCTCTTCCTACATTGTTGTGGCCCCTGTTGCCTACGTTGTTGCTGCTACTTCGTCAGCCTTTACCTGCTCTGTGGCTACCTTTTTTGCCTCGCAGACTGCCCTTACCTCTGCTGCTGCTTTTTCATTGCGCCTCTTCTTGACCAACTTCGTGACATGCAACTTGGCCTCATCCTTTCATTTCTGTGATGTTGTCCTATCCATCTCCGCCAAATCTGGGGCGCGCCACTCGGGAGGCCATGATTCTAACACTGTAAAAATTGCATCATCAGTGGCGATGAAGGGGAGCTTGGTCCACTGCTGTGTCGATTCCTTTCGTGCCTTGATGTAGATGTTGTACATGTCCACCTTGAAGTTTGCA
Source organism: Pinus taeda (assembly GCA_000404065.3). Classification (NCBI taxonomy): domain Eukaryota; kingdom Viridiplantae; phylum Streptophyta; class Pinopsida; order Pinales; family Pinaceae; genus Pinus; species Pinus taeda. The sequence continues at coordinate 99,594 of APFE030351542.1, forward strand.
AAGCTCCGTAGACTATCGTGTACTGTGGGGGACAAGCGCAGCCACCTATTAATCCACATCTCGATGCTCGCCTCCATGAGCACCCAAAAGATCTTTGTCTCATGAATCTACTTCGAGTCCTTGGTAGCACAAAGTGATGCATACTTTGTGGCCTCTAAAATGTCCTGCTCAATTCTCGGGAATTGACTGCCCTTCGGCAGTTCTCCCGCTACCAGCAAAATGGAAAAGAGCAAACATGCATAGTGGAAGGTCTTGTCCTGCTCCTGGGCTTCCTTACAGTTGGTCAAGAATTCCTTGCAGAGGAACTCTGCCCAGTTCAATTGGACCCCCTCTATGCATTGTTTGGCCAACGCAACTACTGGTGCTGGGACTTCATCGCCGTGGCATTTTCTCATCACCTTCCCGCCCAGGAGTTGGGTGCCTACCTGCACCGCTTTGTCTTTGTTGTTGTTGATTGCGTAACCCTTCTTTTTCTTCTCAAGCTTATATTTTTTCTTCATGACCTCCACGAGAGCCAAATCTTCGCTTTTTCCTGCTATCGTTGCGGGGTCCTTTCCCTTACAGGGAAGCCGATAAATTCTATGGATGAGATCTGCCATGATGGGATTAGTCTCCTCCAGCCATAAGTACCCATCGTGCACTAGGCAAAGCAGCTGCTTGATGATGAAAATAGTGATGGGCGCACAGTGAAAGTGTGGAATCCACACCAGATGAAGCAATCTGGCCTTCTCCACAATGTGCAACCATTTTTATGGCTCTAATGTTGTGACTAGCCCCTCAATGCTCTGCTTCATGAGGCTCTTCGTCTCTAAGTGTGGGAACTTCTCGCTATCTGTGAGGTCCCAATCTTCAAAATTCATTGTGGGCACATGGCCCAGGTGCGAGCCCTCAAACACAATTCCATGAGGGAGGAGCGGGGTCTGTAGTGCGCTTTTGGTGGCAACCAAATCCTTTGGTATCTTGGTTTTCCAATTCCGTGGAGGGACATACTCGGGCAGTTTCGATGCAGAGCACACCGGTTGGATATCCTCTTCCATGTCCTCTGCGTCCTCTATCTCATTGATGAGAGCCTGTAGGTCCTCCTCCTCATAATCTGTCTCAATGGTGACCACCTTTCCCTTTTCTTCCACTAAGAGCTTACCAAACTGCAGATTCCTCGGGTACATGTGAACTGGTCCCGCTTCCTACTTATCTTTCATGGGCCTCGACGTCCGAGGAAATTTTGGGATTTCAGGCGCGACCACAGTATCTTCAGGAACATCATGTACTATGGGGTTTTGCGCGGCCTTGTTGGTGGTTCCTTCTGCAAAGCCCAAACCTCTCCTGGTAGCCGCCATCTTCTTTGAACTATCCGTGGTTATTCACAAACTTCGGGGCTCGAATATCGCTCGGTGCTCAACACTGTGTGCTCTAATCAATTGCTCAAATCTCAAGTGAACAAGTGTTGTCTCGTGGCTAGCCCCTGGATTTTTATAGCACCTTTTGAATTCAAATTCGATCGTTCCCCCCAATTCTGGGCCATCAATGCTTTCTTGGTGGCAGAATGTCCCAAATCTTGCCCTTAATTCATGTATTAAATGCCCGTCGCCCGCTCCCCTTTGCCTTAAATCAGACATCCCGTCATGAACAATGACAACAACGGTCACTTCCCAGCCTACCCACGTGGCAGCACAGCCCCATGTGCGAAGGCGTGAACCTTGTGACAAGCTGATTCTGCATGCACCTCCCTTATCGCACAACTCCCAAACAAACTCTTTTATAGTCCCACGCTCTCTTTCAACTGCCTGAAGCGCTGAGACTATGCTTCCTATGGCTAGTCAGGTGGTCGCACCACCTATACGAGGCTTCAACTCACCTTCCAATATAGTCCATGAAAAATCCTCAATTTCCCTTGTGACAGCCAACGTCGCTCGTTCTATCGTATGTAGTGCACTCTCATGGTTACTGAATTTGGTGAGGTGCGGTCGTAGCCATGGAAGTAGAGACATAAATTCTCGACAACAATCTTCTAATCCAGTGGTATGATAATGTGCACCTTATCTTTTCATCCTTGATTTATCAACGAGACATGCTTGCTTGATCTCCTTTTCCAGCCTCTTGATCTCGGTGTCCATCAAAACGCTTTTCTTCCTCAGTCATACCTGATCTTTTTTGAGTTCGCGAAGTCGAAGGTTCCCCCGCCGAATGGCTTCCTGAATCTTTATGTATTCAACCTCGCGTACCTGTGTGATTTTTTCATCCTTGTCTTCATGCACTGTCACAACTGCGGAGCTATTACGTGTAGATTCCTTTTTGCATTCTCTTTAGAAATTACAGTCTCTACTCTATTCCACACCTTTAGTATCGTTTCCACGGTCAGGGTTTTGCACATGGTCCTATAGGCCCATCGAACCGCTGGTACGCGTAGGTCCCAATCCGTGCGTCTTGCCTGGTGAACCCTGTTCAGTACTTCACACACCCTATCGAATGCTTCTCCATGGATATGTGGTATCGCGCATTGCCTTTCCTATTGTTGTGGTTTGTTCCGATTTTCTATTCTGGGAGTGGTGTGCTTTTGTGTGGTTTGTACAGCATATGTTCATACCCATCGAGAAAGGTGGGCGCGCAAGTTGTTCCGCCCTTGCTGATTGGCTCACATTCTAAGCTGGGATTTTGCAAAGCGTAGGTGCATCATCCTTATGTATCCACACCAGTCCTCAAAACTTCCTTGATGCATGCCCCACCATCGTGCGGGTGTTGCACGCAATGCCCACTTCACCGCATCGAACTGCTATTGTTTTGATACTGCGCTTTCAAATTTTCTTAGGAATTCATCCATCGTTGTCAACCCATCATATGTCGGCATATCCCTTGCTTATGTTGTCACGCAGCGTAGTGATCTAACCATCATGTTGCAATTAAGCGTTGTTACTTCATGTATCCGATTTTTCCATCGCTCTATCTCTTCATCTGAATCTGAAGTGCAGGGGCTTTCGCGTTCCCACAAAATCCTTCCATTTGCAGTCGGATTCACCCAATCCTCTTCTCACGCAGTTATCTTCTAAATAAAATTGAGATCATCATCACTATCATCGCCGCGCACCGGTTCAATGTATCGCGCTCCTTCGGCTGGATCTAGTGGTACTACTATGCGTGGTGACTTTTTCTCAAAGATAATTTTGCGCTTCTTTAGATTTATGACTCCGTTCATATCGGTGGCCCAGTCTATTCCTAATAGCGTGGGATAGGGATTACTGTCATCGACAATCTCTATCACTTCAAAATCCGCATGCGCACTTGCACCTTCAATATCTACTGTTACCCCTTGTAGTCTTCCCAAGGAAAGATCTTATGTTGGTTTTCCATTCGTAACTGAATAGGAGACCATTGTAGTGTGAGTCTGCCCATGCATTCCCATTTTTGTTTTGGCAGTACATTTGCGTCCGATCCGAGATCCATGATTACCTTATCAATTTCATATTCACCAATTTGCACAGTCAACCTCATTTCCCTTTTTGTGTGCAATGCATGCTTTCCAAGTTTCTGGACCACAGGTGGTTCTCCTGATCCCGCACACCAAGTGATAAGTTCCTGTAGTCCCTTTACTACCTTGCTATCACATAGTAGTTTCATGCATGTCTCTAGAAAGGTAGTGAGCATTGAAGGATCCATCCCTGAGTTGATCCTTACTACCTAAAGTGGAGGCCTCTGTGAAGCTCTTCTTAGCTTCCATGAATGTCTCCCTTACACGCTCTAAATCAAATTCAGGTTCCTTTCTAGGAGCCTTGTGAATCCACACACTTTCTTCTCACAACTTACCTTTATCATTGCCAATGATCATACCACTCTTGAGTATCATGTTTACATTTGGGTCTTCTTCGTGTGGCTCAGACCTCAGCATTTGTAGATTCTAAATTGGAGGGGGCTGAAGTACCCTTTTTTCGCGCAGTCTCGCTATCAGTGTAGGGTAGTCTTCTACCTCATGATCAAACTAAGTACAATACAAATATGATGTCCTTGTCGGATTTGCACAATCGCAGGCATAGTGCCCTGGCCCTCCGTAATTATAACAAATTAACTGTTTGCAACCCCTTCCTGGTCCCATTCCACCTCGACCTTGACCACACCCCGAAATCCAACGCGTGTCATTCTTGCGTTTGGGTCAAGGGCTCGCATTTCGTTCTGCACCCTATAGGCAGGAGTTCAATCCATCATTAGTTCGTACCTTCTGCAGGTGCGTTCATCATGGCATACTGACCTACAGAAGTTACAAAACAACTGTTGGGACATTTGCGTATACTTCTACAATAGATGACAATTATCCATAGTGTGTTTTCCTCCTATCTGACAAATCGCACACCATAATGCAGGCACCGTGCTCAGTCCTTCCTGTGCCTCAGGTCTTAATAGCATCGACCCTCCTCTTGCCAAGTAATTTGCGAACACTGGACAATGGTCCTTGTCATGCCCCTAGCCTTTGCATTTTATGCACCATACCTCCTCGCATGCCTCTGGCTAAGATGTCATGTCCTGTTTCAAACTCTGCATTTCCAAACACAGATTTTGTAGTTGTGTGTGGATTTGTTGGACTCCCAGACTAGGGTCTTGTATATGTAGGTTTCAACCCTGTACAGAAATTACCTGCATACGAATTCTAAAACAAAGAAAATAAACAATGCGAGAGCATAACACATAAAAACACATATGCACAGAGATTTTCCCCTGGATCCCAAAACCGGGACTACCAGCTTGATTTTCATTATTTTCCTTTCAATGTTACAATACATATTTATACATGCCAAAGCATCCAATACCATGGACCGAAAACCATCGCGTCCAAAACCATGGACCGAAAACCATAGGTAGGTTCGCCCAACCTAATATAGGGTCCAAAAATAAATTTCTCGGGGCGCTGCCCCGAACCCCGTAAAGGGGGCCTACCCACCCCCTCAAACCCCCCTGTGACCCCCCGGCTGCACAATCGGTGCAACGAAGGGGGAGCTTCGTCCCCCCTCTAACCCCCCAGTTCACTACGTCGGTTAGTCGTGGATAGAATATAACACAACCCAACAGTATAGGGGTCTCATGCAATCTCGTCGCCATCTCCGAAGCTTCGGCCTGGGTGCAAAGTTTTTGCTATGACAGCACCATCTGTAAGTGTGGTGTTAGTGATGCTACAAACCATGTGTGGTGTTGTCCATCCGTCAATGTCATGTTGGCTTCACGAATCATACCCTTTAGTCTTTGGTCCAAATCCCAAGGGGTCTTACCTGGGAGCATCGCAATATCCTTAAACCCGATGATTGCTTGTGTTTCTGACTTTGGCCTGCTAAATTCTCTGTTCAACGCGGTCTGGATTTCTACAATTCCTGTGTTTGGATGGTCATTAAAATGCTCGATGTACCATGTTAATGCGTGATCCTGCAACGCTCTCACCAGCATAACCTTCTTGATATTGTCATCCACAACACCCAGTGCTCCCCATTCTACTCTTACCACGAACCAAAATTGAGCTGGATCTTCATTCCCCACTCCTTTGAATACCGGTAGTTTGATCGCACTCGCTATACTAAACTGTGGTGGTGGTGGTGGTGGGGTGGGTGGAGATGGAGGTGAGGAGGGTGAGATGGGTGGCGGTGTAGGTGGAGGTGGTAGGTGCAGAATTCGTTGCCTTATTAGACTGACAGTGCTTCTTAGAGAGACTTTCGCAAGCTCTTCCTCGCTTTCCCGCGAGGGGGAAATTAAGGGAATGGTTTCCAATTCTTCACTACTTCTGCTTCTATAGATATTCCCACTTGGTGTAGTCCCAAACATTAATTTATTCACATAACCTGCTTTTCACACAATAACATCTTAATCCAAGTGTTAAAAGATTTAATATACTTACCTCATGGTCCCTTGAGGAAACGTTGCTCCGCCTCACTGTAGCTGATGGTCATATCTACTGCGGACTTAGTGATAAATCTCCTATAAATCGGGTAAGCCAATGGTCCACAACTCGCGCGATACTTATCTCCTGACACTTCCAGTCTGTGCACTAATTCCGGGGTCCACACGATTGGTTTGTCAAGCATACACCTTCCCTGACTGTCTGCTAGCTTCACGATCCACTCATTCAGCTCCAAAGAAAAGGATGCAAAGAAAATCTCGTGTATTTCCGTATATAAGTAGTGCTCCAACCACTGTTCGAGGACGGTCCCATAACAAAAAAAAAAGTCCTCGAGTGGGAGATCTAAATCTCCAGGAAAACTTGTAAACGTGTGCTGGAAATCCGGAAAGGAAGGGCACTACAAAAGGGACTGTAAATCTAAAGCCCCTGAGAAAGGAAAGGGATCCGATTATGCTCCTTTTGCAGAGACAAAATCCACCTCAGATGAAGGTGGGGATGTGTACTTGGCTTATTCTTCAAGTACACATGTAAATCATGAGGCATGGTTGATTGACTCAGGTGCATCCTTTCACTTCACTCCCCATGGGGAGTGGTTCTGTGAGTATGAGAAATATGATGGTGGTGATGTCTTCTTAGGGGATGACAAGAAGGCTAGAATCATTGGTCATGGAAAATTCAAGTTGAAGTTGCAAGGTGGAAGGATTAGAACACTTCCGAGTGTTATGCATATTCCTTGTTGGGCATGGAATCCCCCCACAACATGTTTTGGGGCTCAAACCCCAAGTTTTGGTCAAAGGTTTTGTAAGACTCCACGAATTGCAGGCATGGAGAGAAAAGTAGAGGTTAAGCCATAGGGTTGTCTACCCTAAAGTCACGTAATGTAATGTAATGTAAAGTCATGTCGGCCTACCCATGGTTTGCGAACCATGGGATTGTATAAATAGAGCGAGGCTCTAAGTTGAAAAGATAGTAGAGGATAGAGTGAGTAGTGAAGGAATGGTTCGAGCTTAGAGTAGGATTCTAAGTGTATTGGGTCATAGTAATAGGAAGAGGCTGTTGGAAATAATACTGAGAGGGGGGGGGTGAATCAGTATTATCAGATCAGTAAAACTTTTTCATTTTCATACTTAGATTCATATACGCAACTTCAGTTAAGAATATCCGCGTATATACGCGACTGTATCAAAAGAAACTCGCGTACATCCAGTAATCTTTATGATTCAGTTAGTTTATCTTCAGTGAATGCATCAGATCATTATTAACCATATTAATAGTAAACAGAATAGATCATCACACTAAAGAGCACACATGAACACCATGATATAAGGTGGAAACACAATGTGGGTGAAAACCACCTACTGCAATTTGCTTCTATCTTCCTTTAATAAGAAACTTCTTTTACAATGTACTGGTGCAGTGCTTTACCAGTACGCAGGCTGCAACCTGCAGAGAGCTACAACCCTCTCTTGTTTTCCAGTCTCTCCTGGAAGGGAGCTACAACCCCCGTAGTTCTTGTACTAGCTAAGATACTAGTATGTAGGCTCCTACCTACAATCTTCTCTCCTCCAGGTACCACGTTTCATAAATTTTCAGACTGGATACACTGAAGCACAACTCTATAATCTGAAGGCCACGTTTCATCCAATTTTCATACTAGACCCATCAATATGATTGAAGCTCACAAACACTTAGCAACATCAACACTCAATACTGAAACCCTGTCTACAAAAGCAGTCACTAGAACACAGAGCAGAACACTGAACTCTGCAACAATATTCAGAACCAACTGTATCATCAAAATCATGCATTAAAGTGCATACGCTACTTGGAAGTGCTGAACCAGCGTGTATACGCAACTTCACCAAGGCGAACTAGCGTATATGACATTAATTACTTATTCATATCTTTGCTGCACTTCCTGACTTCAGACATACTCAGATCATTACATATACAAGGATAATATGTATGTTAGCACCCAGATCTAGTTCATCTGATCACATAAAGATAAGTCAATCTAATCCTGATTCATTATCGATCTCATCCATCAAAACTGAGACTAAACATACTCTATCAATCTGAATATGCAGAATACTGAAACCAGTAAACAGTTGTCAGAACTCATCAACAACCAGAACCACCTGAAACTTCACACATCATAGCTCAAATGATATACGCTACTATACTGAGCCAAACCTGCGTATATACGCTCTTTCTCCAAATCCAACCCGCGTACAGATCTATAAATATTCAATTATGACTTGCAGTAATTTCAAACTTCGGTTATACCTAGATCAGATCATTACAAGCATCTTATATAGATCTAAAATAAACATTATCAATCATATAGAGATAGTTCATATCAAACCATTTGATCCCAATCTCTCCTTAGATCTTGTTCTTCATCAACTTGTGAGATCCCTCCTTAGCTTAGATCAAGCAACCCATAACCTGCATACTGGATCTCAACCTTCATCAGATATTCAAGACTTTCTCCATTCATTTCCTAATGATCTTCTTCTCCTTTTATAGTCTTAGGCCTTGCTCAATACCATGGTCCAAAACCATAACAAACCAATACCATGCACCCAATACTAGGGATCAACACATCTGACGAGGTACCATGGTCCAAAACCATACGTTCAAGTACCAAGGACTAACTGCCACCGACCAAAGGTAAGTTATCCAACATATATGCGCTTTTCCTCACATGAAAGTGCGTGCATATGCACACGCGACTTGGTAATGTCTAACCCGCGTGTATACGCAGCTTTGTCACTATGAACCTACGTATATATAATCATGACTTCATTCTTGTAGAATGATCATCAATTCCTTGCTGCTGACCTCCTGCACTATGATTTGTCATCTGTGTGGTTTGCCATCAATGACAACACTTATCTCATAATACCAACAATCTCCCCCTTTGCACTTGATGGCAAAGCTAACTTGTCACACTTAGAACTATCATCTGATTCCTTTGAGTTGTCCTGCATCCCATGCATTCAGTCACATCTGATATCTCTTCTGTAGATTCATCTAGTTATATGTAAGTGAGATGATCTTCTATGAGAGGGTTGCCATCAAGTACAACACATGCATCATAATGCCAACAATCTCCCCCTTTGGACTTGATGGCAACAACACCAAATCACTCTCCCCCTTTGACATCAAGGGCAAAGGGCGAACCAAGATATTCTCTTTCTTTGATAAACAATCTACTGACCATAATTCCCCTGAGTGCCTGCTGAATGAGCTCCCCCTTTGTCTATGCCAAGGTGTACCAATCTGTACATGCTCCCCCTGAGTACATGCTGAGTCTCTGCACTGCTGAAGTGTGTTGTTCATGCTCCCCCTGACTATAAGCAAGGTCTGCAAAAGATGTTTTTACAAGAAGAACATGACTCTATCATAAATGACCTTCCTATCACCAAGGACTCATACATACATCCATTCCCCAACCAAGTGGGGATATACTAGAATTGACTCATCCACCCAACCAAGTGAGGATACATCAAAAGTTTACACATGATAAAAAACATTACATCTTCATCCCAGGCATAGTGGGGAAACCAATATAGGTCGTTACATGACCTTGACACCATAAAAGAGATACATGACATAGAGATGAAATATCTAGAGCAAGACTTATGAAAGTCGCCAATAACTGATAGCAGCAACATCTGTCAAACACTTTTCAGATCAGCAACCATGATCTCCTTCTGTTCTCCCTCTGCACTTGTTCCAACTAAAATAGCTTGTGTACACGAACCAAGAGCTTCTAAGGTAATGCGAACAATGCATTATTAGAAGTTAATTTGCTCCCCCTGAACCTGTGCCAGATGGTCTCTGTCAGACCTATATCAGACTCTTCTCACCTAGAGTCTGGCCCACTGATTTTATTCAAACCAAAATATACGCGACTGTATCCACAGAAACTTGCGTATATACGCGGATACTCCTTATGAAACTCGTGTATAGCCAATTCCAGATCAGCAACCTGTAAATGTCCTATGACAGGGTATGTCTGTAGATAGATAACAACATCATAAAATCACTCACATTATATCATATGTGTAAAACACCATAGTCATCATCATCAAGATCTGCATGATCTTCATGTAACATTACACGGGAGAGTCCCTCATCGGATAATCATCAATCAACATATGTGAGAATCAACCTATCATCAAATTCATCAGAATATCTCCAATAATGCAACTCCATGTATCCAGCATTATGTATCTAGAGCTAAGGCTTCTTTATAACATCAACATCAACTATCCTCATCCACATGAGCGCCAAGATCTATAGGAATCATGCATCATAACTGTATTATATGATCTTCATGCATATGATGACAGCAGCATATGAGAGACTCATCATCACGCTTTTTACTTCTCCTTATCCTTATGAAGATCACCATGTAAGCATCATATATGCACCATCAATCCACAAATATGATCTGAACATCAACTATGTAACCCCAAGAATAATATGAGATTTTATCATGGACAACTTATAACCACATCATAGCAAGATACATTATTTAGCCATATAAGCATCATCATCAAGGATTACTAACCATAATGCCAACAATGCATTATTATATGCTCCCCCTCAACCTGTGTCATTTGTTTACTGTTAGATCTGATCATGCATATATCAGCAACAAGCATCAAGACATCATCATCATCAAGTTAGAATCAAAATACTTCTAAACATTTTACAAGTATCAAGACATTTCCACACATCCTCAGTAGACTGTAACTATTAACCAATAGAGCAAATAATGGACTGAATCATATCAGACACTTTTTTTGAGCCTGTCCCCACTGCTTTTCCTCATACTGACATATACGCGACTTTACAGTGTATGACTCGCGTATATACGTGACTTCCCTTTATGAAACTTGCGTATTAGATTTAGGATACTGAAGATTGACACTTTCAGCTCCCCCTGAGTCTGTTATGTCTGTGCTGTGCTGAGTATCCTGTGTTGTGCCACATCTTTCTGACTGAACTTCCTTCTTCTTCCATACCTTCAAGCATGTTGATTATTTCTTCTTATCATGAACTTTGTTCCTGCAATCTTTTGCTCTATGTCCAAACTTGTTACATGCATAGCATCTTACATGTTTCATATTCCTCCTGTAGCAATCAGCAGCTTTGTGACCATACATATTGCAAGCAAAATAATATCCATTAAAGTACCTTGAATGTGATGATCTTTCTGCATGATGGTCTTGAACCCTTCTTCTTCTGCATCTAGCTGCAACATGTCCATGATTATGACATACATAACATTCAACATTATTCAACGGAGGAAATAATCGTCTATCACTTCCATAATCAGGAGAAAAAGATTTTCTTTGAGGAATTTCTTTCCTTGGTTTCTGATGGGATTGACCTCTCATCTTCTTGTTGGGGATTTTGGATTTCTCTTTAGAGTTCCTTGCTTCACCTTGTGAACTAGATTCACCTTTAACAGATTCATGGAAACCAAGACCAGTCTTGATAGCAGGAGACCTTTGACTACTAAGAATATCAACCAAGACTTTAGTACTATCTTGAAATCGTAATAGTTTATCCTTTTCTTCTAATTTACCTTTCAAGATATTTACCTCAATTTGATGTTGCTCTTCCTTTTCAAGATATTGCTTCTTCACGTTCTCTTCAGAATTTCTTTCTTCTTCTAACTGACGTCTTAGATTGAGAATGTCCTTTTCTTGTTCTTCATTCACATCCTGCAGCATTTGACGAACTCTGGAGACACATTCCAGTTGTGCTTTTAAACTGATAACTTCGTTTTCCTTTTTTTCAATACCTTGGAGTAGATCTTTATTCTGCTTCTTGGCTCCTTCAAGTTCTTCCTTTAGTGAGAGGGTCATAGCTTCAAGACTTTCATAATCAATGGATCTATCTCTGAGATTCTTGATTGTTGTGTTCTTTTCATTGACTTCTTTTCTTAGAGATGTGACTTCATCATGCAACTTTTGATTTT